>OMKY01214911.1:0-10981 GCA_900302395.1 Bregmaceros cantori | reverse complement strand
ACACGAGAGCGAGGGAACAACACGGAAGTGTGCTCCACTCGAACAAGAGCCCAACCCGACACAGTCAAACTACGTGATCGAGTTTAGCTGGAGAGCCGCGGTCACTATGGCGCGTGAGCCTCGTGGACGAGGCAATACGCCAGTGACAGTACGTGCGCGCGCGCGCGCACGTGCGGACCAGAGACAGCCGGCTTCCCCTGTACCAGGATTCACCGCCGTCTCAGTGCCTGTGACGCGTAACTCCGCACACGGAGCTACAACGTCAGACACACTCTTCTATTTTCTTCTTTTTTTGAAAAGTTGCAAAAATAAAACAATTCATACAGTTCGGATTGTTTCTGGACAAAGAGGCATCCCATCACACGAGAGCGAGGGAACAACACGGAAGTGTGCTCCACTCGAATAATGTGACAGGACGTGCGCGCGTCCTGTAACTCCGCACACGGAGCTACAACGTCAGACACACTCCAGACCCAGTCAAACTACGTGATCGAGTTTAACTGGAGAGCCGCGGTCACTATGGCGCGTGAGCCTCGTGAACGAGGCAATACGCCAGTGACAGTACGTGCGTGTGCGCGTGCACGTCGTATACGGAGCTACAACGTCAGACACCAGGACGAAAAGTTACAAAAATGACTAACGGAAGACAGACGCCCCGAGAGGAAGATCGAAACGATACGTCTCTCTCTTACACAAGGTAAGTGGCAGTAATCTGTCTTCACACTTCACAACTGTCTAACACGTCAACCTGCTCGTCGTGGAATCGAAATAATCAATGAGTGCTAGGCACCCAGGTGCCTTTATAGCCTCATTAGGCCACCTCCACAGGTGGTGTGTCTTAAAGAATTATCCACGTCACCTGACCCACGTGGGGTCAGTTCCCGTACATATGGAATATGTAACTGGGTGGAGCGATAGTCTCTGATACGATAGAGAATCTACGATGCAGCAGTGAAGTAGGAATTGTTGCGGGACTTTCTGCAGCGTGTTGTTGTGGGTTCGCCCCGACACGCAACGGGACCTCGGCTGTAGAGCGCTACCAGCGGGTCTCTGTAGCGAGTCGCTTTGGGTTTGCCGCAACAAATATTACACAGCATTAAACAGCTGACAGGAACGAAATTAACCGTTCCGGGAACAATATTTTTTTGTTCTAACCGGTTCAGGAACGTCAATTTATTGGTGGAAAACATAACCGGAAACGTTATCATTCTGTTTCTGTTTGGAACAAAATGCTTGGGAAAAAATATTGGTTCAAAGCCCTGGCATAAACCACACCAACCCCATACTAGACAGAGCATCGCCAAGACTTGCTCTGTGTACAGAATCTGGTTCTACTGGTGCCCGAGCTTTCTCAGCTTCATGGAAATGGTCTAAATGTGTTCAACGGAAGTGCATCATGTAAACGTTCTCTAGGTGACGGTCAGCTAATTGGCCTAGTACCTCAGGCAAATACCTCTGAAGACACAGGCGCTGTTACACTTTACATAGAGAGAGGCTGGGGGGACCATAAACACCCTTTTAGGCCATTATATCCCAGTAAATGGTCTCATTGAAAACTGATTCATGTTACAATAATGTTGAAACAATCAGATTACTCAGCAGCTTAGGACAAGACCTCTTCACCTTGTTAGCTGCTAGGCTGTTATGCTTAGGACACAAGGAACTTTTGTCATAGAACAAGATCTCAACCCGATTTTATTTTCCAGTAGTCTGGAAGCAACATTGATAATATAAATGGCTACTTCTGTGTGTCTATCTGTGAGACATAAACTATAACAGCTAGACACCCAAAACCATAATTGTCATCAAACCTGTTATCATGAAACTGGTTTGTAGCATAGACTGTATCGCGTAGGCTGTTAGCTGGCTAACCGGCTGTTAGCTGGCTAACCGGCTGTTAGCTGGCTAACCGGCTGTTAGCTGGCTAACCGGCTGTTGGCCGGTGGTGTTAGGCCCCGGTGTTATGCTGGCTACTAGCCGCTAACTGCTACTCTTAACGTATGGGAGTTATTGGGGGCGATACGTTGACATCATTAGGCATAGTTCTCTACACATGCACTTCTATATAGGGTAGAAATATGAAAATATGTACACATGTACACAAATCACAGTACCCGTATTATTATTTTATACAATTATTACTGTAGCGCTGACTTATGTATAAGACATGTACATAGCTCCATATTTGGAAACGGGGATCCCTGGAGCGCCCCCGACATACGGGTACTCCACTCACGGCAATAGGAGGACGTCACGCACACTGCATCTACTTTATAAATAGTCTATGGTTTGTAGCCAATCAGGGGAAAAAAATCACGCGTCCACAAAAAGGAATTATTCTCAAATCACATGAATCTCAAATGTTCTCTTTATCTGGTGCAATTATCAACCTCTAACCTTGGTTAGCTCTCTTACCTTTGTTAACCTTTGTACCACTGGCTACCCTGCTGGTTTAGAATAATGGTTAAAATGTAAAGGCTATGTTGTGCCTCATAAGTTGTCGTCATGAAGTTGGAATAGCGGAACACTATTGGCTGACTATATTCAACGCTTAACCAGCAAGCAACCCACTATCATTATATTATTATCATATAAGGCACATTATTATAGCTAAGAATTTTCTGCTGCCCTTTGAAATTGACAACTTATCTGTGTGTGCGCATCTGTCATCCACATTTGTGTGTGTGTGTGTGTGTGTGTGTGTGAAAGAGAGAGAGAGAGAGAGACAGTCCTGGTCAAAGTAGGTAGGGCTGTTTTTTGAGTACAGTGCCGTCCAGCACTGTGTATTAGTTGGTGCTTGAAGATAACAGCTGTAAGAAGCATGCATGAAAACCAGGGCTTTGAACCAATATTTTTTCCCAAGCGTTTCGTTCCGAACAGAAACAGAATTATGACGTTTCCGGTTATGAGTTCCACCAATAAATTGACGTTCCTGAACCGGTTAGAACAAAAAAATATTGTTCCCGGAACGGTTAATTTCGTTCCTGTCGGCTGTTTAATGCTATGTAATATATATTGCAGCGAACTCACAGCGACTCGCTACAGAGGCCCGCTGGTACCGCTCTACAGCTGAGGTCTCGTTGGGTGTCGGGGCGAACCCACAACGACACGCTGCAGAGAGTCCTGCAACGATTCCTACTTCACTGCTGCATCGTAGATTTTATAAATACTCTTGTTTTATTTCTGAAGTTATCCCCAAGTGCACTCCTTTGAGGAACAAAATAAAACCGTTATTAACCGGTTACCATTATTTTAAAATAACTGTTCCTGTTCTGGAACATAAAAAATAATAACGTTTCCGGTTTCGTTTCTGTTCCCTGGAAAATACTAAAAGTTCCCGGTTTTCGTTTTCGTTCCTTAAACCGGTTCAAAGCCCTGATGAAAACATGTGATGGGCGTTCATCTAATGTGGAAGAACAAACTCTGATGAACTCCCTTCAGATGTAGTCTAAAAAAAACGAGTTGAGAATTCTGATGTTGACTGAAATCACAAGCTGCCGAAGCCAGGGTCTATTACGTCCCACTGTACCTTTTTTTGTATTATGTGATGTTTATATGACTTTCAATATGCCATTAGTTTACACACTCAATTTATAGTTACTTTATAACACTGTGTCCCCACTGGAAGTAACTACCAAATAGGTGGTACTTACCAAAGTACCATACTTTGGTAACAAGCAAAAGGTGAATTAATGAATTGAATGACAACAATGAGAGGGTCACATTTGATTTTGTCATCTCAGGCGACATTGCCGTTAGTAATGTCATGGTGTTGATTTGCTTTTATTTTGAAGGCTATGCGGTGCTAACATAAAATGTATCGGGGAACAAAGTTGTGGAAAGTCTAGAAACTCAACTCCATGACTTTTTATCGCTCCCTAATGAATGACAAGAACTTGGAATTGTGGAATTATAACGTGCTATATTACTCTATTACATGTTACTTTTTGCCCATTGTTGTACATGTATCGACATGCATCTGTACTACACAACCCTGCGTGTGGTATTATGTTTGGACCAAGCGGTTGGGTTATAGGGTGGATTGCCCTAATGTTGGACTCGGTGGCTCCTCCCTAAACCTATGAATGTCAGTGAAGCTATGGTAAAAGCAAACTATGTCAATGTTCAACACTACATTTCACTGTCCCAAGTTAGGCAAATGGCTGTCCAACATTAGGAAGTTGCAAAAAATGCCCCTATTTATTCTATTGGAATGATCAAGCAACTCCAGATCTCTAGCCCAGTTGGTCACCACCTCCTCCAAACTTTGCAAAATGTCAAGATGGGCGAAGCAAACATTACGTTTTGAAAATGTGCTTGGACAAAAATCACATTGTCCAGGCATCAAACTTCGAAGTGGTGCTATCTAAAACCAACTAAAAACGAGCTATTTTGAAGGATTACAATGCCTTCAGTTGAGACCGCAGGTGTTAATGTAAAAAGTGTATAGTTCTCAATCTATTCTGAGAGTCATTCATATGTGCAGTTCAGAGGTAGTTTGTTCCATGTCCAATTTGAGGATTTGTCTTAGAAAGGAGTCCATAAAAGGCAACATTGTTTAATACAGTTCAGAAACTCAGTTACAGATAAATGGAGTATTATTAAATAAAACTATGAAACTGGGCAAACTGTGTTTTTGGTCGTGTTCTGTTGTTACAGTGAAGTGTGTTTGCTGTGTGGTGTTTTGGAGTGCAGCAGTCAGAGGACATCTGGATGTGCCACTTCATTAGGTGAAGTTGGTGGCAATAGCTTAGTGGTGTGAGTGGACATTCCAACCACCAGAAGGTTGGTGGTTGTGTGAATGTGTACATAATTTCCCAAAAAATATATTCTTATCATTCCAAATGCTGTATTGTGCCGGCTCAAAAGCAGACATGATAGACAAGTTCTTCATGGAGTTGAAATCCAACTTTGTAAAATTGTAAATGGTAGATGATTGTAACTACAGTAGAAAATATGGTCCGGGCCTTATAGATACATTGGAAATGGTTGATTAAGAAGTATTTTTAGATCGTTTTGTTATGTTTAAAGATCCACTGACTATTTTCTCCTGCAGCCACAATCGTGCAACATAAATCACAAGAGTCGAATACATGGAATACAACATTCGAAAGGCAAAGACCCAGAATGGTGACTTTGTGGTCATCTGACCAATGAAGTCCAATGATTTCACGCCATTTCAATTGCAGGCTGTAGATCTTGACGTCACAGGTGGGCGGCGGCCATTACGGCTCCAGCGCGCTGTGTCTACCTCTCACTGCGTGCCCAGAGCGTATACGTAGAGACCATGGACTGTATCGCTGTGGAAATGTGTAAAATATGAATCTAAGAAAAATGTTAAAATCTAAGGAACAATGTGGGGTGTACAGGAACACGCTACAAAAGGAGGCCAGAGAGAAATATTTCGAAAAGATAAACTTATTCCGCCGCGTCAGACCCAGGGCAGCGTCTTCCCTTTGTGGTGACGAGGAGCCAATCCCGATCCGAGATGCGGAAACGAGGCAGTTGTGTGGCGTGCGGCGTGTGTGGAGGACGTTGTCCAGCTTGTGTTGTCCACGTCCCCGTGGCGGAGTGCCCAGTATGAACCGGCGTGGAATCCAACATCTCTGCTCCACTGGGAACGCTGCCCAGTGGTAAATACTCAAAATGCCCTAAAGGCATGTTGAACGCGGTCTTCCATTCATCACCCTGTTGAATCCTTGCGCAAGTCCATCTTAGAAAAAACCTTTGCCTCTGCAAGAGGTTGAAACGTGGAGGGAGTCGATACATGGCCGAAGTAGGCCGTCCTTCTTTTTAACAAAAAAGAAACCTGCGCTAAGTGGGGAGGTGGACGGCCGAATGATTCCTGAGGCCAACCCCTCCGAAATCAATTTTTGCATAGCCTCTTTTTCCGGGAGAGAAATATTATACAACCGACCCGAGGGTAGTTTGGCTCCCGGCACAAGATTGATCTCGCAATCGTAAGGCCGATGCGGCAGAAGAGTAGCCGCCTCCTCCTTGTCGAATATCGCCGCAAGATCATGGTACTCCTTCGGAATCTTGGATAAATCCACCCCGTCACGAGGAGTCTCTTTTTTTGACTCTTTGGATTTGGCGGTACCAGAGAAAGTAGCCGCCTTCAAACAGTTGCCGTGACATTCTCCCACCCAACCACGAACTTTGCCAGTGCGGAAAGAGATGTTAGGATGACGATTTAACTAATCCTTACCGAGAACGAGCATGTGTCTCATCGAATCAAAAATGTGAAACCGAATAGTTTTAAAATGATTGCCCGAAATCAACAAACGAGCCGGAGCCGAGACATGAGAGATGGAAGACAGTCTACGCCCGTCTAAAGATCGAACCTGGATAGGGCAAGCAATCAACAAGCGCACTACAACGCAGTTTGCGGTTGTTGAGAATGACATGTTGTATATATTGTAGTGCAAGCGCCCCCTTGTGGAAGAGATGGGGAAAGAGGAACTCGGGTCGACAATAACTGAGCCCAGTCCTTGTCAAGCTTCTTTCTGACTCTTTATATAGAGGCGTGTGTGTAGGCACATGCAGGACCGCCAACGGTGGCGGCTCAGAATGCACCGCGCGTGCATTGGCTACAATATGTTATTATTATATTTGTATAATTTTTTTTTTTACTGTATAATAATAATACGTATTTTCATCTTTAATAATGGTTAATAATAATAATTTCATATGATATTTTATTGAATAAATAATTTGCAAGAAAGAAATACATGTTTCGGGGATTGGAGTTAGAGTTCAGGGGTTTAAAGAAGTGGTAGAGAGTCTGGGATTAAATGGAGGGAGGAAGGCTGTGTTGGGGTTCATGAGGGAGGTAGGGGTGTATAGGAGAGTGTAGGGTAGGTGTGAATAACGTGTTGGTTGTATGCAGGGTGTGTTGTATGAATGAGCCAGTAGGGGGCAGTAATACAACGAACTACCGGATGTAAACCGCCGTTAAAACACTAGGGAAGAAGACAAATACATGTTTCGTTTATGGCCGCTAGAGGGCAGTAAAGTTCGTTGATGGGGACAGAGTACCGGAATTGTCAAAATAGGAAGGCGAAGAAGAATCAAGATAAAGAAACCGCTGTAGTGCCCGCTTTTTATCCGTTTCATTAACCTCCTGCTGTCTGTACCCGGCAGGCGGGTTGTCCTCCATTGATTCGTGTATTCGGTTTCAACTCGGCAATGACAACATTTCCAGAGAAGAGATGGTAACCCGACCCCGGGACGCTGCTCCGGGACCCATGCGTTTAGCACGTTAGAGCTGTAATAAAGTCCTAATAACACCGGCATGATTGAACCGCCCAGGGTGCTGTGAAAGTAACACCCGAGGTTACGACCACTTCTATCCGCTTCCATTGCGCCACTACACGTTCGCGGCGCTGTTGGCGCTGAATGAATGCTAGCATACTAGCATCGTAGCTAGCCGCTAGCGACGACAACCGAGTTTCTTCCACCGAAGCGGACCACCCCGTCCAGCCGCCAGCATGCAAGACATCCTGGCCACCGTGGAGCACATCAAATTCGACCTGGAGATCGCCGTGGAGCAGCAGCTGGGAGCCCAGCAACTGCCCTTCAATGGCATGGACAGTGAGTGAGGGGCGGGCAACGCATTTAATGGTCAACTCAAGATTACACTTTGAAATAATAACTTTTTTTCTTAAGGGATCCCTTCAAAAATTCATTTTGAAGGGATCTAAGACTTTAGCAGACAAAACCAGTATGCAAAATGTCCTAAATGTTCTCCGTAGGGAACACGCACTGAATCGTTACAACACAAATAGCAGGTATTATTATATGGTGATAACGGCACTGGGGTGTGAGAAATAGTGAAATATCGATTTATCTTTATTCTGGCCAGTCTCAGATTTTTAAACGGTCACAATAGTGCCAGTTGTGTGCATTTGGTAATAAAATGCGCGCAGATAAAATGTGTGACGTGAATTGTGTTGGCTCCTTGTAATAACGAACCCTGGTGATGTGGCTAAACTTGACCAGAATCGCCCTTTAAAATTCAGTGTGTCAAAGAGTTGCCAAAATTGTAATAAGATTTGGATTTTGTTTTTTTATTGCTGTCGTAATGCTACTGTTGATTCCACAGAATCTGGGGCTGCGGTTTGTGAGTTCTTCATGAGAGCAGCATGTCTCAAAGGTAAGACGTTGTATCTGTACAATGCTGAAAAGACTTGCAGGGGAAAAAATTAGTAGAGGTGCACCGATCCGATCGTCAGAAAGGTGATCGGGGGCCGATAAGACTTTTCTCCAAAGATCGGGACTCGTGATTTTGTCCCGATCAGGATAAATGAGTCGGGGAGCGCTCCGTTATGGAGAGTGGGTGATGATGTGCTCTGCCAGCAGCACTTGCTGCTGCTTTGGGATGATACTCATACTGCGTAGAGAATTATAAAGTTCTGCTCCACAGATGTGTGTTATTATTAAGGGATATCGATAAGAACATAACCAGAATAAAGTTCTGCTCTAGTGATATCACAAGCAAAGCAGGATCAGGTATCGGGACTCGGTACCGGAGATCGGGATCGGCCGATCCTTAAAATCTAAGGATCGGATCGGAAGCAAAAAAACGTGATCGGCGCACCCCTAAAAAATAGGCAAATGCTGCTTTTAGACGATGGAACTCTAACAATGAGCCCTGTAGGTTATTCTGTCCTCGAAACGCGGCGCATCACGGATGGAATGATTTTGCCTTGCTGCCTTCACCACTGCGGCAGATCCGAGATCCTTGATGAGGATCGATTTGAGCCGATTGATGATGGATATGTCCCAGATTCAGTGTCTTAATGCTCTAGGGTAGGTTCATGGTCTGATTTGATTTTGGAGGCCTCTTTCAAGGTGGCTGAATTCAAGATGGTCAAATTTTTGTTTGGTCCATAACTTCTGACCAGGTCGATGGATTTGCCCCAAATCAATTGCCCAGTTTAGATTTGCTTCCGAGGTACACTACACTTAACTAGAAGCACTGTTGGACTGCAAACATCCCCCAAGACCATACAGTCGTGATTTCGTGAATAATCCGTATAATCTCTAAATGTATGAATTTGTTTCTGAAAACCACCTCCGCCCATGTATTTTTGTGTAATATTGCTTATAGAGAAACAAACCAACAAACAACCATAAGTGGTCGAAAACATAACCTTGACCGAGGTAACGGTCCACTTCTTAATATGTAGAGGCTGGCCCTGTAGCGCAGTGGGCTAGACCGCTGCTCCAAGCCACTCCCATACATAGTCTTGTTGCTGTGGCTTGGATCACGGCACACGCAGCACCGTGACAGCGCTCCCCCTCACGGTCATATACTGCATGCTGCTGATTCTCACTATCTCTTCCACCTTTCACACTAACGCTGAGGAGAAAACCCCTCTGTGGCGTAGTCGGTAAGATTTACCAGCACGTGTGGTGCCTGTGGCTTGGTTCGCAGGTGTGGGCAGCGTCGCACGTTCTCCTCGCCCCTCGTCTCTCTCTCGTCCTACTTTTGAACCACTTTTGTACTAACGCTATCAATAAAAAACATGGAAAAAAGAGAATATCTAATGTTTTTCACGTGGCTCATTGTTGCTGTGTTCGCCAGGGGGGATGTGTCCTTTCCGTCACATCAGCGGTGAAAAGACTGTGGTGTGCAAGCACTGGTTGAGAGGTCTCTGCAAGAAGGGAGACCAGTGTGAGTTTCTCCACGAGTACGACATGACCAAGATGCCAGAATGCTACTTCTACTCCAAGTTCGGTGAGTGCAATGTTTTATATTTTGATTCCAGTTTTTTGTTTTTTTTATTTAAAGAGAGAGAGGGAGAGAAATGCGAGAAGTTGATGGCTGAGCCACGGCTCCTCCTTTCTGTGTCTGACGCCCACACATGTCCGCATCAATTGGCAAAGAGAAGTAATTGTCCAAAATTGCAAATGAAAAAATCATGCCATATCAATCTCTCTCTCAAAAACTATATTACTATATGTTTAGAAAATCAGATTGCATGTAAGATCAATCTTGCATGCAATCTGCCATACAGCCATTGTGAATTCATTCTTTTTGGACGGAAGTGCTCTAGAAAATGTTTTAAAATGTTGTAATGTTGCTTTCCTATGCAATAGTATGGATACTCATTAGCCCCTAATGAAGAATTGTGTGTGACGAGCAGGGCTCCAAACCGGTTCAAGGAACGAAAACGAAAACCGAAAACAAACAGAATTTTACGGACTTTTATGAGGAGCGGAAACAGAAACAGAACAAGATTTCTCAACTGTTCCGGAACAGGAACGGAACATTATGAAATCCACAAAACCAGTTAAAAACGTTTTTTTTCTGTTCTCTATATATTTGAACATATCCTATGCCTGGGAGACTATTTTCGGTTGTGCATCCATCCAACTTTCACTGTCAGTCATCAAGCCCCATGCATCTGGGGCTCCATCTTGTGGACAGAGGAGGAAGCGAATGTAATGGCGTTTTAAACTCGGTTTTCACGTTAATACAGTTGCAAGTTTGAAAGTCCACCAAACATATTTTGTACTAACTATTTCAAAAAACGTAACATTGCACAATATAAGGAACTTTAAGAACGAACGAAATGTTTGTGTTCCGAACCGGTTCAGGACCGATATTTTGGTAGCAGAACAGTTCCAAGAACGAAAACGTTAAACATGGGCGTGCCTGAACTGTTCGGAACGGAACGTTTTAAAAAATAATTTCGTTCTCAAGCCCTGGTGACGAGACTGCTGATCGCTCCACGTTTCCTCTCTCTAAAAGGTGAGTGCAGCAACAAGGAGTGTCCCTTCCTTCACATCGATCCAGATTCCAAGATTAAAGACTGTCCCTGGTATGACCGAGGATTCTGCAAACACGGTATGCCTCACACGTGTGTGTGTGTGTGTGTGTGTGTGTGTGTGTGTGTGAACAATGGGGAAATACACAGCGGAAATGTCCTCCATCATTTTTTATGTAGTGTAGGTTTTGTAACACACACAGAGC
>OMKY01214909.1:0-13736 GCA_900302395.1 Bregmaceros cantori | reverse complement strand
GTCCTGTGGGAGACAATTCTGTTGGGAGCTTGACAGAAGGCCAGTAGACAGAAAAAAATATGTTTAATAATTAAATAATAATAACTTAGGGTGTGTGTACATGTATATATATATATATATATATATATATATATATATATATATATATATATATATATATATATATGTATATATATATGTATATATATATATATATTTATGGATATATATATATATATATATATATATATGTATGTTGAGAAAAACAACTGTTACCTCTGCTGTTACCTCACTATGTTTAAAAAAGATAAGTTATCTCATTTCCTTTGCCTTTCACAATGGCTTTACAAATAAAATAAATCAATCATAATATTATTCTATGTTAACGTGCAGCCTTCAGCATTCAAAAGCCAGCAAGTCAATACGTAAGAGCTGCTATTAAAGAACATATAATTTGTCTTTTTTTTTTTTCAAATACTTCCAAGTGCTGCCAGTCATAGCAGCTTTTGTCCCTTGTTTAAGGCTCACTAAATACTGTCATAAAAAAATCTTTGGCAAAACGTTTTTGTGCTGCTTTGTGGAAGATATAGCTAATGATGCGGTGTTTATCTTGCCTCCTAGGTCTGTAAAAGTTCCCCCAAGACAGCTGTAGTCAGCAGACTACGAGTGGGAGGACAGCTTTATTTACATGCCACAGAAAATCTAAGCCTGAACATTTTCCTGCTCAAGTGGCGCTTACTTGCCAAGGCCAAGGAATAAAGTCTTTGATGAACAACCTGTCGCGGTCACTCCGTTTGACCACAGCCAGGCTGGCAGGGAGGGCTCTGACTGAGGGGGAAGATATTCTTGAAGTTTCACGAAGGCCAGAAGGACTGGACATCTGCACCAAGGACTTGGACACTCGGGATAATGATCCAGCACCGGTGACATGCAACTCTCCAACCGCGCGGTGCCCTCGATCCGTCCACATGTCCTCTACCCTGGCTAACGGTGTGCGCGCATCCAAGCGTCTGGGCCCAGCTGCACAGAGGAATAGCCATTCTGCAGAGAGCCCAGAAACTTCAGAGACGCCGCTGACCGCCATGCAGGCTCTCATTGAGCCCAAAGTGCATGCACAGGCCGTCTCCCCGTCAGTCCAGAACAACAGCCTCTCGGGCGCAGCAGTAAGGGTGGAAGTAGGGCTAGAAGAAATAGAAGGCTCCCACGTGGCCTCTTGTTTAACATCTTCACAACAGCGACTGCTGTTGCCCATCAATCATCCAGCAGCTGCAGACAAGGGGCTCACATGTTCGGTAAATACCGGAGGCGATATCTTGCCAGCAACTATGACTCCAAGTCCACTTGGCTCAGCTCTACCACATGATGCATCACCATCTTCTTCTCCTACGGCTAATCCCGTTGAAGCAGAGAAGAAGTATGCCCTGCGTAGCTCTGGGCGACCCCGCTTCCCTTGTCACCTTCGAAAATCTTCGCGCATCCGGCGAGGGGTTGAGGACAGAGACAAACTGGGGCAGATGGAGAGAAGCTTTGAGGATGAGCGGTCAGAAGATAAGGTGGTTGCCGTCACAGGAGAACCAGTGGAACATGGGCTAAAAGAGCCCCCGCCTGTTGAATCTATGATCCCTGCAGTTCAATGTCCTGCACATCCAATGCTGGCATTAGCCGTCAAGCCTAAACCCATAAAATCTGTGATGAAACATGGACCCAAACTTTGGTCTGGGTCAAAACCTGGCGCTAAACTTTGCACTGACCAAACACTTCATCCTAAAGTATGCCCTGGAACTAAGCCCAATCCTAAACAATGTCCTGGCCCCAGGCCTAGAATGTGCCCTGAACCCAAACCAGGACCTAAGCTCTGCAGTGACCCTAAAATAAACCCTAAATTATGCTCTCCTCCCCAAAGTGGGCCAAAAATGTGTCCTGAATTTGAACCTGTAGATAAGCTTTGCCCTGGTCCTAAAGCTAGTCCCAAATTATTCTGTGATCCCAAAACTGGTGTAAAAATGTGCTCTGTGCCTAAACCAGGACCGTGTCCTGGCTCCAAACCTGTTCTCAAATTATGTTCTCCCAAGCCCAATCCTAAACTCTGCCCGGGACCAAAACCTGGGCCTAAACTGTGCCTGGGTGCAAAACCTGGGCCTAAGCTCTGTACTGTGCCAAAACCTGGACCTAAAAGTTGCACTGGTATCAAGCCAGGACCTAGACCTGGTCCCAGACCTGGACCCAAATCTGTTCGAAGACCTGGGCCAAAATGTGCACAGCGCAGCCTGCAATTTTCTGGCTGTTCTGATCGTCTGGCTCCTCATCCAGCCTTCATCACTGGCATATTAAACCTCTCCAGTCCACAGCTTGCTACAGTCAAGACGGAGCCACCTGCCGAGTTTGAAGCAGCACCAGGAAAGAAGCGCAGGCGCTATGTAGGAGTGAGTAGCGTTTGGACATTAACAGAATATTGGGTGTCTAATTCTGCTTGGATAACTCCAAGCAGAATTAAATACCACTGTTGGAGTATCCAGACAGTTGCCGGGTTAGTGAGTGAATGCTTGGTGGAAAAGACTGATAAATTATTAATGTGTTAACTAAAAAATGCTATCCATTATTATTCATTATTATTGTTACATTAACATTTTATATGTTACAGTAGGGCTGGACGATATGGGCAAAAATGTTATCATGATATACTTTTCCATATTGTTCGATGTCAATACGATAATCAATATGGATTTTTTTTTTTTCAAATTCGGCACATGCGCCATTTTTCCTTTTTTTTAATTGACAGCGTTAAAAGGGGGATGAGAGAGCTGGAACTAGTGGAGGCTTCTGACGCTATTTATTAGTTATTGATTATTATTATTTTAATTATAGTTTATATTATATTATATTTGAATATTATATATTCAAAAATGTTATACTTTAATGCTTGCAAAAATTTGAATTTTTTATTTGGAATTGTGAAATGTGATTGCATCAATGGAATATGTTGCTTGATAACAATAATCATTCATTATTTTGATTAACAATATCTACCTTTTCCTAATCGACAGGTGAGGAGGATTGTGGTCAAAGTCGCTCGCATTCCCGTTAACCTCAGTCGGCGCCAAAAGAGCTACAAGATTTCCAACCTGGAGATCACACCACCTGAAAGAAGCAATCCAACCAATACTACAGAGGCAGCTATTGAACGCTTAGATCCAGCACGTGAGCCCACAGCACTTCTCCGCATGAAGAACAATGGCAAGAGTGTCATGGTCATGTTTCCGCCGGGAGAACTCCCCGTCATCCTGAAGCGCAGGAGGGGCCGTCCACCGAAGCAAGCATTGTCGGGGATGCCAGGGGAGCCAGTGAGCATCACAGTTATTGCTGGAAACTTGGAGCCGAAACCCAGGAGAAAGCGGAGGACTAAGCTGCCATGCCCTTTCCCATCATACGTCAATGACACAAATGATGTGAAGACGGAGTATGGGGATGTGCTTGCCAAACTGGCATTTCTAAACAGGCAGCCTCCCACCACGGGTCGGTGCTCTCCACCTCGCTGCTGGACACCAAGTGAGCCAGAGAGCTTCCACATCCCATCAGAAAACCCTGGAATATCAACGCTGCTGCACCGTCTCACAGGGTTCAGGCGGCGAGGTGGCAGAGTAGCAGGCGTCGGTCGGGGAGCTGCAGCAGCAGGTGCCATGGGCGGGAGCGATTTCAACAAAAGCACATTCAGTGACTTCTTTGAATCCATCGGCAAGAAAAGAAAACTCACACAATCTGAAATGGGCTTGCCCAGGAAAAGAGGGAAAGGGGCAGGTGGGGTGGGTCGGGGAGGTGGGATTGTGGGCAGTGAGTTTGGTGGAGAAAAGCCAATGAGAAAGAGGCGCCCCAGAAAGAATGGAGTGCTGAAAGGTGAGCCTGGCTCCATAGGGCATGAATGGGGTAATGGTTCAATCCCCTGGGGCGAAGACTGCCACATGGAACAGGGGAAAGGAGGCATTTACCGGGACTGTGGGTCCCCCAGGGCAGGATTTGCCTCCAGTGACTCCGGCAGAGGAGGGATATATGGTGGGGGAAAGGGACTCGCAGATGGCACACAGGCTCTCTTCGCTGGATATTTCCGTTCCCTTCTTGACTCTGATGACTCTTCAGACCTTTTAGACGCCTCATCGCACAAGGCTCCCTCTACTCCAGGTGCCTATGAGCCCTCCAGCCCAGCTCCTTGCCCTAGCTGGTCCCCTGCCTTCTCTAAACAGAATTCCAAAACTGGCGAGGGTCCAGTCCAATCTCAAAACTCATCCAGGAGTCCATACAATTACAGCAATCTTGACCAAGCCTCACCGCCAGCCCCCTGCTATCCAAAGTCCACTCCTCCATCATTGTCACTATCTCATTCTCCGAGCAGCCCTCATCCCTCTTCATACGGCCCATATTCTTCGGGTTTCTCCGCCACATCTCCTTCCGGAGGGAATGGGATGCTGCAGAGAACCCTAGACTGCAGTTTCCCACTGGGCCCTGGGCAGAACAATGGCAAGTCCACCGCTCCTAGTGCAGGTCAGATGGGGTACTCGAGCTACCCAACAATGTCCAAACGTGGTTTTGGTGGGAACACAGGAACCGGTCATTCATCGATGATGAGAGGTGATTTGGGTGGAGGCATGTCTTCAGGGGCTGGCACGGGGTACATGTCCATGGCTAAGAACAGCCAACTCAATTCCTCCATGTCTCCAGATGGCTTTCGGCAGTACAATTCCAGCCAGTGGACCTACAGGTAAAGCCTTTTCTATTTGGCAGAAACATTGTTACATTGAAATATGAAAACAATATATTAGAAGAGGTCTTGATGGTTTAGTTTGATGAAGTATAGCTTGGCCTGATGTTCAGGTCAAGCTATATTTGTTGTGTTTTTTATATATATGCATATCGATGAAATGCATTAGTGAGTGTCTACAATTTCTGACTACAACTACTACTTCAAAAAATATTAAATTATAGTTAAAATTTAACAAAATGCACCTGTGCTTACTGTGGCTATTTCTAGGCCTTGGACCTTGAATGGTTACACATTTGAATACTTGTATTCATCCCCGGGCCAAATATTGTTATAAACAATCTCAAGGTGCAACATAGCACATATTAAAAGAAACACGTTGTAAAAACAAGTAGTGAAACAAAGTTTAAAACAATTACTTTACATACATTACATTTTGATGGGTGCTGTATTTCATAATTTATTTGTGCTGGTTCATCAAATGTCAAAATTGATTTCTCAGTAAAGTATTCCATTAATCATTTTTGTTCACAGGCAGGGCTATGGCGGCTGGACAGCTGACAGTTTTGGATCTTTATATCCCCACTACAATGAGTATGGCTCCAACGAGTCCAAGGATATCTTGGACATTTCCAACTACACTCCACAGAAGGCCAAATGGCAGCCGTTTCCAGAGAGCCTTTCAGAATCATCCTCAGACTCTTCGCACCTGAGCTCTGCTGCCACTGGAAGCGGGCCGAGCTCTGCAGGCGGTTCCTTCAAGCAGAAAGACTCTGCACCCCTTTGTACAGAGAGCGGCCAGTCGAGCCTCTCCAGCCTGGAGAAGTTGATGATGGAATGGCATGAGAGTGCCGCGGGGCCTTCATACAACTGGAGCCAGAATGTCCTCTTTCAGGGTGCTGGCAGTGGCAGACAAGGCAGAGGCCGGAGGAAACGGGCCGATGCACAGGCAGATAAGGAGAGAGTTTCCGGGATGCTCCCAGACTCTCCATCTGTACCTTCTCCCACTCCTGCACCTAAGCGTGGTGTTGGCGGGCGGCCTCGTGGATCCAGGGGTACCAGAGGAGGCTTGTCTCCATGTCAGAGGGCGAAAGGCAGGGCCAAGTCTGCCTCGGCGCTGTGCATCGGAGGGGCTGCCGAGTGTTTGGAGTTGTTTCAAGAGGGGCCAGACTACTACAGTGGGGACAGCAGCAGCTTGTCCCCCATGTCTACCGCCAACCCTACAGCACCTGTCACCTACCTCCAAGATCCGTCCGAGTACCCCTCTCCATACTCAGCACACCCGTCCACCCCTTCCTCTGAGGAGCGGTATCCGGGCAACTACCCTGGGGAATCCAACTCCTCCATGTCCCCCAGTGTCTCTTCTCCACCCTACCCAACCAAACCCACTCCGTCTCCTGCCCAGTCCTTTTACCCTTCCAGGGCCTTCTCCCCCTCCTGCTCACCAGTGCCGCGGGTGACGCCACACAGTAGCACCGCTCTGAGCCCTCCACACCGCGTGCCACCTAAAGACACCCAGTACTCCCAGTACGACTCCCCCAGCTACTGTAGCTCCCCCTTCTGGTATGGACACTCGTCGCACAGCAGCAGCCCCATCCCACAGAACGCACACACTCATTCTAACTCTCACATGAGTCCTCATGGACACGCACAAGGCAACGCTCGAGCGAGCCCGCATGGCGGCATGCTCAATCCCGGTACACATTCACACAACATACACCAACAGCCCAACGTGCATCCCAATGCTAACCTGAGCCCGCATGCAGCGACGCAACACCAAATGCATGCCAGCCTGCATGCCAACAGCAGCAACCAGCAGCAGAACAACACACACGCCCAGCACACCAGCCCGAGCCTCCACCCGTCCTCTGTGGGATATGACGAACAGCACGCATCCTCTCCGATGGCCCACAAGCAGCAACAGATTGGAACTGGACACTACGCGCCCGGTCCCATGCCCCAATCGCCATATAATAAGCTCCAACTGGACTCATCCCCCCACCCAGAGGACGTGGTGGGGGTCTATGGCTTGCCACACCACCCATACCCTGGGACTGGTCAGCGCTATGCTGCCCAGACGGGCCGGGCAGGAGGGGTTCTGTGTCAGCTGCTGGAGCCTGCTACGGATGACAGTTTCAGCGTCACCAGCCTGTAGTGGCAGGTAAGCGTGGGCCGATTTCCATTAGGACTTTGTGGGCAGTACTTCAATATCAATCAAAAATAAATAAAAAAGAGGCACTCAGAGATTGCAAACCTGCGCCAAAGCCATGGAGTCACTGATGCCAAAACATCTAGACCAGGGATGCAAGGGTGAAATCAGTCACGGGGCCAGATTGTTTTCAAGTGGGACCTCAGTGGGCAAAACATACGTGGACGCAAAAACATAATTAAATATAATTATAATTGTATTACCTGTGCAGGCTGCGCCGAGCAGGTTATGCTTTCGGTCATGTTTGTTACCCGTGGCGCCTTGCACCACTTACCAGAGATTCGTGGTAGGGGGCGATACTGCCCGTGAGGCGCTGGCCGCTGATCTCTGGACAGGAAGCTAGGAGGAAGAGCTCATGCTAGCCACTAGCACCTTTAGCTTCCCCTATTTATACAGCAGGCATTCATTGACTCGGCCTGCTTGCATTATCTTGGACCAGAGGCTAAGTATCACACTATTTTACCATCCTATAGTTGACCACTCTGCCTCTTAAAACCTAGCGGTTATGGTTTCTGCCGACAGACAGGTGTTAATGCTAACAGCAATCTTTTCCACACCTGTCTGTGCATGCGTTGTTATTTATCAACACAACAACTGCAATTTACAACTCAACTATTCTGTAGAGTCTTCTCCAATCCCCGGTTGATCAATGATTAAAGCACATTGTCTCGAGACGCTATATACTCGTACAAGTTAATTCCAACTTGTTATATGAGATCAGCTGGGATGGCCCGATCGAACCGAGTTGTATATGCTGTCTGTCTGTATTGATCTAAATTATTATCGTGAGTCTCCATTCATGCTGACATTATTCTGCCAGTAGTTCTGGCGTATAGTGAGAGTTCAAACAACACTCTCCTTGGCTCCAACAGCCCAATCGTATCCATTTGAGCTGAATTGAAGCGTTTGAGTGGTGAGTGTCCAATGAGGCTTCTGAGTGTTATGACTCAGATGTCCTTTTGTTGAAAACTGAATCGATGGACTCGGCTAAATGGTAAGAAGATAAATGGCACTTAATGCTGCAGAAAAACAAATATCGCAATGACTTGACAACTGATGCTGTTGGTCTCAAGTGTCAAGAGGTAGAATATAATGAATAATTTGACATTTACTTGTGGCCTCTGTCTCTCATCCCCTCTCTCTCTCTCCCCCCCCCCCCCCCCCCCCCCCCCCCTCTCTCTCTCTCTCTCTCATCCTCTATCTCTCTCTCTCCTCTGCCTCTGTGTCATTCTTTCTCTCTGTGTCCTTTGCTTCTCTTGTCCTCTCGCTGTTTTCTCTGTTTCTTCCTCTCCAGGTACCATTCATCCAATGCAAGCTTTTACAGAATTTGCAACGCATTTATTTATTTTGGTTTTTTTTTTGTGTGTGTTTTAATTTCTTCGTTTTCAAGACGAGCTTCTTTGTGTCTGAACAGTGGAGTGAAGGGCGAGAGAATTGAGCTGCCATCGTTGGGACAGTAAAGCTTTAATTCTCCAGCAACGACAATCATGATCCAGCGGCCGCACGCGCACTAAAACTCACAATGCACACACACACACACAGACACACACAAAAACTCACAACGCACATCCACACGCACACAACTACACACAAAAACGCACAACGCACACACATGCATACATCCACACACAAAATCACAACGCACAGACACACATACACACACAAAAACTCACAACACACATACACAAACACTCAGAATACACACACACACACATCCACAAGCCCAAAAACAAATCCATGCGCAAATGTACAAGAAAGAAAATCAAAAAGGACTGCTTCAAAACATCACACATCCTCTAGCGAACAAGCATGAAATTTGTGGCGCAACAACAGTTGAACGTGTTATATACGCATACACAAGTACACGCACGCACATACACGGAGACGCACCTGCTAGTGTTAACTTTGTTGAATGATGATATTTGCCTAAAAACAAAAATTAAATAACACATTTGGAATCCCTCAATTCAATCACAACCACTAGGGGTCGCTCAGTGATCAGAGTATGAAGATTTATGGTAGAAAGCGTTCTCATAGCAGAGATTGGAAATAATGGATAAAAAGATTAAAAATGTATTGGATAACAAGCTACACTTCAATGTGTCACTGTATGGAGATGGCAAAGGTACCGGGATTTCTTTCTTGAGTAAGAGTAAAATACATTTGTAAAAAAACAACTTCAGTTAGACTACAAAGTACTGATCCAAATATCTACTCAAGTAAAGTAAAAAGTACAGGCTGAGAAATTTACTCAAAAAATATTTTTAAAAGAAAAAAGTACATGCTCTCGAAAATACTTTTAAGTCCATTTTAAAGTATAAAGTACAAAACCTAAATTTGCCAGAGACTAAATGAAAACAACATGCTAACTGCATACATGTAGTCCTACCATGTCTTTGCAGAAAAAAAAGTAACGAGTAGAAGTACTGATATTTGAGTAGAAGTAAAATTACGTCTAAAAGTACAGATACTTGAAAATTCTACTCAAGTACAGTACTGAAGTATTTGTACTTCATTACGTGTCTCAAATGGCGTCATTTGAGACACGTTAGCAGCACGTTAGCCACATCAGCACGTTAGCAGATATATATTGGGCTTCTGGACGTGTTTAGAGCGTCATCGGGGCCACTTTCAGTACACTGGAATTTAACCAACGACTCTGGACAGTGCCCTAAACACTAAAAATAGTGCACCAGGTGCTGCATTTAAGACAGAAATGGTCTCCCCAAACTACAGCCACATGTTCCACTTTCTTTCCCATCCTACGACCAGCAGTTGCATTTCCAAACGAGCGCTATCTTCAGTCGGAATTCTGTCTACGCAATCTTTGGTTTCCCTGCGATCAAACTGACATGATCGTCATTTAAACAGAGGACTAAATGAACCCTAGCGAGCACGTAGCCCCTCCGGTCATATAACCATCAAATGAGACTGGGCACATTCACAATTCCCATTGACACCCTAATGTTTGTGATGAGCAATATTAACGACCCTAAATTTCCACTGTAATCACCCAAGCCAAAGACTGCGTCGCACCCCTATAGGTATTAAAAACAATTTCACCATAAATCCTGAAGAATAGATTTATATAGATCTGTACTCGGCCCCAAGGAACAAAACGATGTGAATATTTTTATTTATTTATTTATTTATTCATTCATTTGCTGTTTGTAAATATATTTATTTATTTATTCATTTCTTATGAGGCCAATGCAGTTTGTAGAAACCAAATCAGTTTGAAAACAGCGTTGCGTTTTTGTGACCATGTGACTGTCATTTAGTCCACACCGAAGTTTTACAGTCGCTCGATACGAACTTAGTTTGAAATCTTTTGGTGAAGTTAACACTGAAGCACACACTTCTCCAACCAGAAACAACGATATTGATTATGTTTCCTACTGTCTCTCGCTGATACACACACAGACGCACACAGACACACACGCACACACCTTCTCTCGAAGCTCGAGGCAGAGATGGGAGCCGAGCAAAGTTTGGCCGACTTGGAGAGCTACTGAGACAGTGTTGGAGGTCTGCCATGCTGGAAGTCTGCCATGTTGGATGGCCAAGCAGAGCAGCCCATCAACGCGCCAGACTACAGCAGCACGGATCAACCCTGCTCTCTCTCTCTCTCTCTCTCTCTCTCTCTCTCTCTCTTGCTATCTGTCTCGCGCTCTTTCTGTCTTTCTTTTTCTGTTGTTCTTCATATTTCTCTATCTCCCCCACTTTCTTTGTTCAGCTTGTTTTCGATTAATCTTTCCATTGGCCCTTCTGTCTCTCTCTCTCCCCCTCTCTCTCTCTATCCTCCCTCACTCATTGGTGCGTCGCATGGCAATGAGTGGAAGAAAATGAAAATACTTTATTCCTTCTTTGTCTTTTTTTCTCTCTCCATGGTTTTATTCGTCGTTTGACCAATGATGACGTCTGCTTTTAGAAATACACCACCAGCATCTGTGTATATACAGACTCCCACCAGGGGGAGCCCCGACCCCTACCCGCTCATAGCCCGACTCTCTCGGCAACCTCAGGCACCAAGCCGGACTGATGGAAGGTAGATGAGTGGAAAAAGATGTTAGTCTTCTGCTAACTGCTGCGGAAAGGTGGTTTGCACGAACAAAGCATACACGTACATGCAGGGCTGGGAGCTGGCCATGGCTGTTACTTTTTAAAAGTAATCCCTTACAGTTACAAGTGACAAATTCAAAATGTTCAGTTCCATAAAGAAGGGATTGGGATCGACGATGGTGATGTGGTTAAAGTCTGATTATTCCTATCAATAAAGATGGAAAAACGGAGCTTGAAAAAAAAGTAATGAAAGAATTACATTCCATTACTATTAACCTTTTTTTTTTAAAGATGTTCTCTTGTCTCTCATGACGGAGCTTCTATTGATTCACATTTACCAGTTACAATCTTGTAAATGATTGTGAAATTGGATGTAATCCCCTGTCCCAGGCAAATGTAACTGTGATCTAACATTTTAAAATGGAATCGTCTGGGACGGCGTTAGTATTTTTTGTAATCTGATTACTAATTTACTTACCACGCAACCCTGCACGTACATGAAGCATTTCTTACTTTGAAAGCACTGAAATGATTTTCTTATACGAGTGTTTCTCTGATTTTCTTTTTTCAAGTAAAATATTAGTTTGACATTATTTCATTTATGTGCGTGAATGTTTGAGGTCTGTGTTTGTTGGTTTGAAATGTGTCAATTTTTAAAACTTTTTTTTACATGCTCATTGTATGACGACAGCTAAGGATGTCAAAAGTAGGATGGATTTTGCTTTTTTGTTGGCCCGAGATTGACTTTCTATACATTTAAATCAGGTGAAACAGCCAAATAGTGACATTATATCCAAATATGTTCATATTTGAATGTAAATGTACAAACTGAAAGGCAAATAACACTTGTTTTTTTCTGTTCAGTTGGATTAGTAGTCATGTGGCAAGCCGTTTCAACAGGCATCGAACTTGAGAGGATTGTAGGAGAAAAGGCAACGATGGAGATTAACATAAACGAGAATGAAAAAGGTGCTGTTTTGCTTTACACCCTGCAGTATGAGCAATTTGGAAGTAATCGCAGCTGCTACTGACAACAAGAACTGTATTTATTATGTTATTTGGTGTCACTCCACATTATTTATAGGCAGCTCCCAACCCTTAAGGCTCCTGCATACTTTCAGGATGGGGTGGGGACCAGCCCGCCGTAAAGGTGATCACGTGACCGCCGTCGCGGCGGTTTGGGTAGAAAGTGGTCATAGTTCCAGATCACCGCGGTGCCCCGCCTCCCTCTATTCCCTCTATTCTATTATGTTCTCTGTCGCTGTTATGTCGCTGTCTATACACACTGTATGTTGTTGTTGTCTCGCTCTTTTTCTCTCTCCCTTGTCTCGTCTCGAGCGAGAGAGATTTGCGGGCCTGCTTGCAAAACGGGGACCGCCCACTCTCCGTCTTGACCAATCACAGCCGCGAGGTGAAGGCGGTTAGTAGAAACAAGGGCTATGGTCAGGATGAGAGGTGGGGAGCGTCCCACCGACAAGTACTGAGGCACATTGATGACGTGGTCACCATGGCGGTCCGTCCCCACCCCACCGTGAAGTATGCAGGGGGCTTAAGCCTACCAGACAAGAACCTGGGCTGTAACAGTGGGCTGTTACTTGACTTTGGCTGTAACATACACTCAACAGCACCATTCTGGACACTAGAGCGCTATTAATTTAGGTCATATTGTTGCCACATACCCTGGACTGTAACATGGGCTGGACTGTTACAGAATCAGAATAGGTTATTGATCCCGAAGGGAAACTATTTTGAGACTGCTGAAGGAAAATCATTTCCCTTTCGGATCAATAAAGTATTCTGATTCTGATATTATCGCCACATACCCTGGACTGTAATATTGTCTGAGGTCCGGACTGTAACATAGTCTGGAACTCTGGGCTCTTCCATACTCAGTAACGCGTAGCTGTGAAATAACGGAAACGTGGCACGCGCTGATGAGAGGGTTAGGGGGGGGCGCCGCCCGCCTGTCCGGGTTCCGTGGGCAGGCGGGGGGGAACGAGGGGTTGGGGCACCGTACCGCCGGGGAAGTGTGACATCATTGTGGGGGCCGCAGGTCACGCGTGGCATGGCGTGCGCCAGTGTAGCAGCAGGCAGATACGCCCCACACCCCCGACCCCCTTTCACATACACACGCACACCACAACCCCATCCCCCGCCGCTACCATCTCAACCAAGAGCATCTGTTACCGGTGGGTCGAGGCCTGGGAGGGGGGTCAAGATGAATGAATCCCCCCTCCTTCTGGTGCATGGCTTGGCTCCTCAACAAATGGCCATTTTCTAGGGAGGTGGGGGTTGTGGCTGTGTGTGCGCGTGTGTGTAAAAGAGATATCTTGTGTGCATTTTGTATGTGTGTGTGTGTGCCTGTGTGTGTGTACCCATGTAGTGTATTTGTGTATATTAGTTTCCCTGAGTTCAGGCTGTGTGTGAATGTGTAGGGTGTGTGTGTGTGTGTCTTTAGCAAGAAATCATTCTGGATTTAATAAAACATTAATACGTGCGTGGATACTGTCCAGTTTTACTTTCAATATTTACGTTCAATATTGATTTGATCTGTGAGAGCCAAGGGAAATCGGTGTGTTTATGTATTGTATTGTGTGGGCTGTGTGTGTGTATGTGTGTATGTGTGTGAGTGTGAAATGTAGGATTGTGAGAGAGAAAGGAGGAATATGTGATTTCAGAGAGGGGGAGAGACGGAGAGAGCGAGAGCGAGAGAGAGAGAGAGAGTGGGAGAGAGAG
>OMKY01214906.1:0-21825 GCA_900302395.1 Bregmaceros cantori | reverse complement strand
ATTTGTGAGTGTGTGAGTGTGTGTGTGTGTATGTATATATATATATATATATATATATATATATATATATATATATATATATATATATATATATATATGTGTGTGTGTGTATATATATATATATATATATATATATATATATATATATATATATATATATAGATGTGTGTGTGTGTGTGTGTGTGTATGTGTGTGACGAGAGGAGGCAGTAATAACCACTGGCGAAGAAGAAATAGAAAGGACCACTTATTTTGAGTATCTTGGAACCAGAAAAAAAGCAAATGGCAAAAAACTACCCCAGAAATAAGGAGAAGACTGGCAAAAGCATAAGTGAAAAAGATGAAACTTACGGTTGTGAGGCATGGACCATAAACAGTACTAACAGCAAAAAGATCACCGCCTCCGAAATGAAATGCTACAGAAGGTTTCTGAGAATATCGTGGATTGATAAAATATCAAATGAAGAAGTATTGACAAGAATGGGAGTTGCACCACCAGTACTGCTGCAGACTGTGAACAAATTAAAACTGCAATACTTTGGGAATATCAAACGCCATGAGTCACTTGAAAAACACTGTTAATGCAATCAAACAGTGAATACTTTAATGTTTCAATGAATTGTGCATCCAGATAAATAATTGAACAAACAAATTAATAAATACATATTAAATGTAGAATTCCGTTTGTTTTTTTCAATGGTTGCCTGCAAAACTGACGTTCGCGCTCATGCAGCCATAACACAGTAATATAGTAAACAAACCAGTAAAATATTGATTTTCTCCCAAGAACACGCTAGCTATAAACAATACAATTATGCATGTTTTCCTTCACACAGCCTTGATGTGAGCTCCTTACATGGTAAAGTGTGTGTGGGGGGCATGCACCCACTCGCTCTCATATGTATGAAAACAAAAAAAATATTTGAATAAAGTGTGGGTGGTTGCAAATGAATATATGGGTGTTCTATCGGCCCCCGCGCGTCGGTGTTTGTATGTCAAGAGTTTAGATGACTCGTGCTACAAGTGTGGATATTTGTGAATGTGAGGCGTTGCAATTTCAGTTCCTGGCCAGCATGTGTCATACGGTGAACATTGACTCATACACGGGCATGTTCACATACAAACCGTTTCACTCACACACACGCTTGGGCTGAAACATGTTTGTGAATGAAAATCCAGCTGCAATGTAGGGACGCAGCTAACGGATATCTTAGTTATCACGTATTCCATTCATCATAGTTCACTTTCTCTGCTTGTAGCAGAATGTGCACCAACATGGGTCAGCTTCCTCCAGAGGCTTCGGTCGAGTGTCATTCTGTTAAGGGTTGGTCGTCTTGACCTTCGGCTCCCTTGCCGATTACTAGTCCCTCAAGGCAGAATTTTGTCAGACCCATATGGGATTGCTTGATGTGTCCGTAGAGTTTTAGGTTTCTGCATTTGATTATTGTTATTGGTTTGAGCGCGCTTAGTCTATGGAGTTGTTTTATTTCTACGTGGTCCAAAAGGCAGTGTCCTTTTACCACATCGCACATTCCAGTGCGATGTGGTTTTGATTGATTTGGAATGTTTTGATCATACTTATTCCATTACTAATCGATGATCGAAGTAACCGGATAAAATACATGCTCAGATAAGTAACATCTGTGTATCATCATCATCATCATCATCATCATCATCATCATCATCATCATCATCATTATTATTATTATTATTATTATTATTATTATTATTATTATTATTATTATTATTATTATTATAACCAAATGTGTTTAATTTCTGGAGTATCAACATTTTTACAATTAAACTTGAAGCAATAAAAAAAAGAAAATCCAACCCAAAAAAGTATATCTTTTGTGTTTTGCGCTGAGTGATTTGTCCGAGAAATGTAAAGCTGTAAGCCGACATTCTAGAACAAGCTCTGGAACTTGTAAAAGCAAACTTGTGAATTGGGAATTATATTGAGCCCACATATTACTGCTGAGATTCAGTAGGAGTAGCGTGAACGCCTATGGCTACACAGGCGTTCAGGTCGGCCCCTCTCCCAGTGGAGCACTCAACGCGGAGAGGCCAGATGAATCTCCCACAATGCATTGCACATTATGGCTGCCGGCGGAACCCGAGCGGCTCGGCAGAGAGTTGTAAGAATTACAATACAAACCCTCTACAATGCCCTGCATGTGTTATACTGCACCTGCGCTAGTGTACCTGAGCTACAAGGAGGCACAACGGAAACTGGCCCCAGCAGTGCTGTTAGACCAACAAAACTCTGCTCATTTATTTATCGAGCATCAATTCACAACCATAGTTGTCCCTCCACCACCTCCCCGAGCGCTTTCCAGCAATGACCTTTGGCCCGTTGTGTGGATGCTTTTTATGTAGTGCTGTGTTGCGTTCCCCCTTCGACCGCCACCGAGCTCCCTCAACACATCACGCCACCCCGCTGGACTTAACTCATCCAGGGCCAGCCCTTTTCAAATTTGGCACGTCCTAGTTCCAGGATTTTTTCAACATGTGAATGTTTTTTCAAGATCCATAAAAAATTACGTTCCGTGTCCTTGTCAACAAAACAGCCACGGAAATATTATCATCAGAAAACAAATAAACGCTTGTTTCTACCTGTTTCCGTTCTACAGTTATAGCCTCCTGAACTGGTGTGGGTGACACTAAAAATGAATGATTTCTGAGAAAATATTGAGTAAATGCAGGTGCCATGCCGATGGTGTCTGCAAGGTGGCAGTATACGCCGCTGCTATATGTTCCCGTCATATGGCCTCAGGTGCAACATGTGATGAGATAGAGGTACTGCACCCTATCTATTGTATTGTGTCTTTGGCACTGAAAGAGTTAATAGTATTGTACACATGGCATCCATCCGGGTCTCCATCTTGTGGCGCATTTTGCGTACTACAGTTTCAAAAGTTCAACCTTTGGTGTACGCTGCAGTAGCTCAGCTATTGATCTCATAGTAATGCAATGTACTTACTTTTAAAATGTTACAATTGCGATTTTTAGCAAGTCACTTGAAATGAGCAATCTTCCCAACTCATACAGGGATGCAGGAAGTCATATGACGTGGGGAGGTGCTGTATGTAATAGTATGACGTCACCAAATTCAGCCCAAAGGACCAAAATACCTTTCTCATTATTTTCTAAGTTGTTTGATGTATGTTACGCTACTGCATCAACTATGTATCGTTAATTGATCAATCATTGATGTGTTATTAAATAGCAGTTTATTATAACACACCTCATCTATTCAACAAGCGTGACATAACACTTCCATACCAGATAACGCTGATGGTAGCGGCACCAAACACTCACGAGACTAAACTATTAACTGAGAAATAGCTGTCTGGCTTATTTATCAACAAGGCAATGATATTATATTCAGTGAGACACTACATGTATTCATAATACGTGCATTTATTTTTTTTTATAAAAAAAAAAAAGATTAAGCTAGCTAGGGGCAAAATACAACGTGCGTTCTCGGCTTGCGGCACGGCCCGAATTCAAGTCTTGTAGTTGCGTCTGTTGTCCACTAGAGGGGGTGCTGGAGCACCCGGAGCACCCCACATCCTGCGCCCCTGTATGAATATAATGTTATTAGAGTCAGGGAGTTTCCGAGACAGCCTGACAGAAACGGAATATCTCCCAACACACATCTCAGCGTGTCATGTCACGTGAGGACGCAGTGTAATGGAGTCACCGTGTGTACGGGACAACTTCATTAAGAAGGCCATCAATAGCGTTTAAGATGTTGGAGGCAGGAAGCCGGTCGCTGCATGACCTTTCCACGGAGGAGGGGCACTGATGAAGGTGACCCCCACCTCACCATGCAGCGATTCCTTCCGATAGCGCTCCTCCAATCACATGATAGCTTGTGTGCCGAAAGGGTTATGTCGGAACGCACTACATGTAATCCATAGACTGTATATAAAGTAGACGCAGCGTGCATGACGTCATCCCATTGCTTTTATCAAACTCGGGTTGAAGCCGAGTTTGCCATTGTTGAAAGTACCCGTATATCTGGGACAAGGAGAGATAGAGAGAGCTATACAGAATATGAGAGAGAGAGACACCCCACACGTGACTTCTTCCGGTGGTACTGTCCGCTAGGTAGGGGCGCCAACGACAGAATGAATGGGATCGTTTGTGAAATTATAATACACCGATAATCATCCCCACAATATACATTAAAAAAAAATCAATCAGGAAAGATATTTAAATAGGTTAAAACAGGGTGCTAAGATTGGAATATTTGCATTGGAATTCCCATAGGGCTCGGTTTAGGAGACTAGGCTCCGCCAGACAGAGGCCCATACCAACCCAGAAGAGGCACGGGCATCAAAACGAATGCGGTGTCCATTTTTATAGACAGTCTATGATGTAATCGCATTACGCTGAAATGTGATTACAAACAGGGCTTTATAGGGCTGTTACAGAGTGACGTCACTGCTTGGTGGCGGCAGACATTATGGTGGTATGATCCTGGTCAGACAGAGAGCGATATTTTCATAACGTTGTCTGGTTAATCTGTTATCAATCACCAATAGATGGCACCCTAACTACATCCATTGTATTTACCCCTATACTATGGAAGTGAAGTGGTAAGGTATACTACTTAACCGTACGTATACATCTAGTTCACCGCACGTGATACCACCAAAACGCCTGCTGCCGACTACCAAGCGATGACGTCACGTGCACCCTATTCCATGTGTATATTGCTTGCAATTGCAATGTGGCAAAATAAAGCTGATTCTAATACTAATAAAAATAACAGTTGAACAAGTAGATAATTATGTTGCCGCGAATCTGTGATTGAGAGGTCACTGTAAAGTGCTTTGTGTGATAGAAAAGCACGCTATATAAATCCAATTTGTTTTTTTCTTTCGATCAGTCGGCCGTGGTGAAAAAAAGTCTAGTCGGAAAGTGAAAGCGTTGCTGGTTGCTACACAAAACTTTTTTTTTTACTTTGACATTTTTGAAAAGTGGTTTTCACTTACCGCGGCTATTTCCTAACTGAGTCCCACGTTTCAAGCTGGTGATAAATGTCTTTAAATGGATTCCCTTTGGCTCAGGCAAGTGGGGTTTTCCCTGACACTACATCTATCTATCTATCTGTCTGTCTGTCTCGAGTCAATACGAACGGCCTTGCTAACCCCCGTGGCTCGCGCCCCCCTCATCTCTTCTCCCCATTGTGTCGGCGCTGAATAAAAATGCGCGAACCGAGAGTTACACTGAGTTCCCGACGTCCAGTCGATATATCCGTGACTAAATGACTCGGCGTGTTGACCTGCTTAGCGCTGCTTCTCCCGGCCAACATCAAAGGCCGCGCGCAACTTTCCGTCTCCATTAGCGGGAGGAGATTGAGTGTATCAAGAGCATTAACCCCTCTCCCTCCGCTCTCTCTCTCTCTCCCTATCTCCCTCTCTCTCTCCCTCTCTCTCCCCCTCTCTCGCTACCTCTCACAACATACAACATGCATGAGCGGACGTGTGCGTTTTCACAGTCTTAAAGGACGAAGTGTGTGCAGGCTTGTCAATGCTTGTGCTCCCTATCCCCTATTACCTACTCAACTATATAGTGCACTCACTTATAGTGCACTCAACAGCGACCAAGATTTCGTACACTAGAGTCAGCACTGTCAAAAATTATTATAACGTTATAGAATTCAACAATCATCACAAAAAGTCACTTACATTTATAACTATTTACCGCGAACGGTCGATATTGACTCATTCACCATTTTTTTGTAGTTTAGGTGATCTTTAATGTATCTTGCAATGCATTATGGGTTATATTCCTTGGTCGAGGGTACATGGATGCTCGCTCCTTTTTGTGGTGCATTGTAGGATAATAGTGCACTATATAGGAGACACCCATACAAAATGGCGTCTGCCCCATATAGTGCACTATATAGGGAATACGGAGTGATTTTGGACACTTCCAATCAAACCAATAATGGCGTTAATCAAAAGCAAATCTCTAAATCTGCCTGACAAAACTTTCTGCTTTGAGGTAAAATAGGTCGAGTCAGACAACCCAAAGAAAGGCTCATCAGGAATTACTAATGGTGAGGACTCAACTTACTGACCCTAAATCGAATAGCACTGGATCAGAACAGCAAAATATCTCTTTGGATTACTAATTAAGTCAGTAAATAAACAGTAACTACAAATGTAACTACAAAATATTTACCAAATACTTACTCAGTAATCTTTAACATTGTGACCATGTTATTCTGTGGGTTATCATTGTATTTACAAAATATTTAGTATATACTTACACAAAACTTACTATGCATTTACCACAACCGTAACTACACAATACTTACCAAGTACTTATTCAGTTATCTATAACATTATTATCAGCTAATGACTTGGTAACAATGTGTATTTACAAATTAATTACTGTATATTTACATTATAATTAACATGTAATTACATGACAAGTAGCATCACTGTAAAAGGAAGTATTACCTTGAAGTCAAAGCAACATAGTATGCCTTTAAATGTGATTGTAATGAATGGATGAATGAATGAATGGAGTGTCTATTTCAAACAGAGAAAAAAAAGTAAGTAAAATATTTGTAAATAATGAAACTCTATAATAGAGATCTAATAAAAAACATGATGAAATGAATATTCGAAACGGAGTCAGAAGAAGTAAAACTTGATTTTAAAGGAGAGCTTTTTCATTGCTCCCCATTGTGTGTGTGTGTGTGTGTGTGTGTGTGTGTGTGTGAGAGAGAGAGAGAGTGTGTGATATGTGTTTATATGTGTGATGTGATTAACTGAAGCAGAAACACCTACAAAATGTGAAATTTTTTTACACATGTGACACCTGAATGTAGCATATCCTGCTGAGACTTCACTTCTTAAGTGAAGTGAAAAAAAAATGATGTGTGGTGGGGAAATTATGTAGGTTGCTACGGATAGTTATGATCACAACAAGAAAACATGGAATTGTAGTTGATGTCGATATTGCGGAGAGTTGGGTTGGAAAGGCTGATGTGGGCCACTACCTAATGTGGGACACCTCAGCTCCAGTGGCTCTCTCTCCTCCCTAAATTAATGAATGTAAGTGAAACATTAAGTTCAACTGTTCAACATTTCACTGCTGCACATTACGGAGTGTATTATATTAGGAATCTGCAAAAAATGGCCCACATTAGGGCAATCCACCCTACTTTCAAAAGTAATCCCCTAAAAATTACTCATTAAGCACGGTATGTATGAAGTGTTGCCAAGGCAACGTGAATCATGTGACATTTCCATACGGATGGTGAAATATTTAAATAATACATAAATATGTGATAAAATGTGCATCTCACACTATTTAACTACTGTGGCTCGGGAAGCGACAATGCCACATATTTTCGAGGGCTAGCTGAAACACCTAGACCGCTGGAGGAAATTACTGTGGACAGTACACTAACAATTTTCCGCAGCGCTGTGTTGCAAACTATACATAGTTAGTCACTGCAATGGGTAGAGTTTCTCTGTGGCAGCGGGTATGCTAAAAATGCAAACAAAGGCATTGTCAAATGTAATGTTTGCTGATGTTCGAATGTCCAGCATGCATTCTGTAGTAATTATAAACTAATGAATGGCAGTGAAACTACGGTAAAAGCAAACTGTGGTAATGTGTCTAACATTAAGTTCAACTGTTCAACACTGCATTTCACTGTCTCACATCAGGCAACTGACTGTCCCACATTAGGAAGTTCCAAAAAATGGCTCACATTTGGGCAATGCACCCTATAATGTAATTTAGATTACCAGGGGAATTCTGCGTCTAACTTCATATGTCTATTATTTTCAATAATATATAGTAAAACACGCATCATCATTTTGTGCATGTGCACCAACATAACATTTTTTCAGAAGCACCGATCCAATGTTGTTCTGTTTAGGGTCAGTAGTTCAAGTCCAATAATTCTATTTGAAATAAACTAGAGATGATTAATCATTATTGATTAATAATAATGATTAATCAACAATCGACCATCAAAAACTTTTAATCAATCAATTTGCTTACCAAACGATGAATCCAGTACTTCGGTAAATCAATACATTTGTGCACACTGCACAAACTAAGAACAATCTCTTCCTTCTGTCCATAGTTGAGGGATACTTTGATTGCACTATATATGATACATGGGGTATTCGGACACCCCTACCAAATCCCATGCGCCCCATATAATGCACTATATAGGGGATAGAGAACGATTTCGGACGCAGCCATATATATTTGTTGTACATAGGGGTGTAAATCACACCTATCATGGCGATTCAATTCAGTATCGATTTTCTGAATTATCCGATTTTTTTCGATACTCAAGAATTCACCACGATTTGTTACGATTTCGATACGATTCGATTAAATTTTTTTTTTTTACCCAACAGGCTAGACAATGTTTCAAAATTGAAATAAATCAATGACAGCTGTAATATAATTATACATTTATTTAGCCTGTATATAAACACATACCATCTATGGCCATGGCACACATGCCGCGTTTGTGTGTGTTAAGGAAGCGAGGACAAATAGGTTTAGCGTCGCCCGCAGCACGGGAGTGGAAATACATCCAGGAGCATATTCGTCTATATGAAAATAGACGAGAAAAAAAATCGATGCTCTTGCGGACATAACGCTACATTGTATTGACAGCTGTTGTATCGATATATCAATAAAAAAAAATCGATATTATTTACCAGGGCTTGAAAACAAAATTATTTTTCAAACGTTCCATTCTGAACGGTTCAACCAGGCCTATCTTTAACGTTTTCGTTCTCGGAACCGTTCCGCCACCAAAATATCGGTCCTGAACTGGTTCGGAACGCAAAAACTTAGTTCGTTATTAAAGTTCCTAATTTTGTGAAATATTATGTTTTTATATAGTTTATACAAAATATATTTGGTAGACTTTCAAATTTCAGTGAAACTGTATTAACGTGAAAACCGGGTTTAAAACGCCATTATATTCGCTTCTTCATCTGTCCACCTGATGGAGCCCCAGATGCATGGAGCTTGATGAATGACAGTGAAAAGTGGACGGAAATAGTCTCCCAGACATAGGATATGTTAAAATATATAGAGAACAGGAAAAAAATGTTTTAACCGGTTTTGTGGATTTCATAATGTTCCGTTTCTGTTCCGGAATAGTTGAAGAAATCTTTTTTCCGCTCCTCGTAAAATTCAGTAAATTTCCGTTCGTTCTCGGTTTTTGTTTTCGTTCCTTGAACCGGTTTGGAGCGCTGTAATTTACACCCCTAATTGTACAGATTACAGATTAGCAATGAATTGTCTTCTCTGCCCACTCGGCGTGTGCTAAAGGACAATGGTCTCAGGCTCTGACCTGTTTGTGATTTGAACACCGCCCGGACAGCGAGCAGATGCTGTCCCCGCTCAAGGTCACTGATCTGATTCAAAATCATAATTGATTAAACGCGCACACTCAATCTTTGTGGCACGGCACGTACGTGCACACATTCACACACACACACACACACATGTAGGCAGGTACACACACACACACACACACACACACACACATACACACACTACGAAGACAAGCTTACACGGAAGCCATGCACAGATGGGCTGAGAAACGCTCACCTCGCACACATGGACAGCATGGAAGTACAGGCACACACAGAGACACACACGCGCGCAGCATGAGCACCACCCCCCCATCCCCTCCCCAACTCCCGTTGGTGTTGCTGTGTCTGTTTGGTGTGTTGGGAACACACACACAAACACACACACACACACACAAACAAACACACACATGCATAACAAGAGCCAAAGTGAGTGCGTCCATGCCAGTGCCTTTTCTGTGGATGTGTGCGATGCCGCGTGGGCGTCGTGCGTGGGTGTTTGTATGTTTTGCGCGGCCATGCGGCTCCGCATGCCAGCGCCTTGTTGCGACTCTGTCTGAGGGGGGTTGTGGTGGAGGAGGGGGGGTTCTTCTGGAAACGTGGTGGCATGCTGCAGAGTGTGGCGGAGACTGTGCACGTCAACTCGCCCCCCTCCTCCCCCCTGCCTTCCTACACACACACACACACACACACACACACACACAAACACCCATTCCCGCCGTTCCGACTCACGGTCAGGCCTGGCTCGTCAGTGCTCAGCCTGTCGGACACAGACACAGAACTGCTCTGCTTGAGAGAGTCTCTGACAAGTCTCAGATAGACCCAAACGTTCTACAATATCACCTCACTAGTTTCCAGTACACAAATGAAGCTTCCTTTTCAACCATCAGACGCTTTCATAATCTGAATAGTAGGGCTGCGGCGATTAATCGATGACTAATCGTTTATAGAGTTAATCGGCAACAAGTTTAACAATCGATAATTGTGAAGAAATTGAATGATTGTTATTTCGGCAGTTTTGTGCTGACAAAAATTTGATTCAGGCAAATGTGATATTGATACATCATATTTGAAAATATGAAATGGCCATAATTGATGAAAAAAGATTAATAAGAAGAAAAACTTCAAATCTAATAAAAATGTAATGAATGAATTTTAATGAGTTTGTGAACTTAATTCTTGTACATTTGTTGGTTAAGAAGAACCAAAATGGGCTATATTTCAAATTAGCATGATTGATATTTTGTAATTGTTGGTTAAAGATAAAAAAAAACATGGGGTATTCGGAGATAATGAGTCAACAATTATTCGACTAATCATTTCAGTAATCGGCAACTAATCGATTATTAAAATGATCTGAATAGATTACATTATTTATTCGCAAGTGCTTGCATTTTGTTGTTTCAGCTAGGGCTGTGCCAAAAATTTTGATATGAAATTGAAATTAGATTATTCTGTCATGACATTTTTTAAATATGTAAATTGTAAAACCGGATTTTGCTGTTTTGTCAACTAATTGCAGTACATTAATGTTGCAATCACATGATGAATAACTGTCATTTGGCTGGTTGTGTAGGTAAATTATAACACAAAAATTTAAAAAAATGAATCTGTGATAAAATTAGGATTGAGCGATCAGGTGACTTGTGTTCGAGTCTGCTTCCAAACTCATTGCATTGGTTGCGGAGGAGCTCATTATACGTAGTAGGAGCGATCGCAAATGTCAACAGCCGCTCCCCGTTCGCATGCCGACTGGTGCAGCTGCGCGCTTTCCATTAAGCTACAAGTTGGAGCCTCCGAGATAATGCAGCCGCCCCCTTACATGGTCACGTTGTTCTACACGCAGCATTGTGAGGAATCTCAGACGCACCAACTCGGTGTGAAGGAAACGCAACTTATTTGACAAATATTTTAGGAAACTTGCATTAAATCTGAAAGAATATGTAGCGAACACACCCTCATTCCGTCCGGAATGCAGTCGATGGTCAGGTCTTCTCGTCCAACGGCAGCCATGAACACAGCGTCTTTTCGTCTCGTCTGATTGTGGTATGGTTCCATTTGGGAAAACGAAAGAAATGTAACTTGCGCGATGCACGATGATGCTCCACAGCCTTTAACACAGCGATTCCCAGGCATGTCGGCTCTCGGTATCACTTGCGCGCCGTGCGCGTGCAGGAATGTAAACAACTACATGTGTATCAATGCAACTCCGCCTGAAACAAGGAGGTGCTACTCTTTTAGTGAAAGCAGGCTGCAACGAGTGAGGTCACAATCTTGTTCCCAATTATTTATTTTAATGTGTTTTTTTGAAAAATCAAAATCGAATGAAAAATTTAGATAAAAATCTAGATCTTAGAATATATAAATATTACATATCTAGAATATATAAACTCACTCGTGGAAGTTACACTTTTTCCCGCTCCTCATCTCCTGCAACCACGGCAGGGACACCCGGACACCCCACAGTAGTTCCTCCTGGGACTTTCTAAGGCATTTCCAGGTCAGCTGAGAGCTATAATCGCTCCAGCGGGTCTTGGGACATGCCCGGGCAGCTCCTCCCAGGCGGCCGTGTCCAGAACGCATCCCCCGGGAGGCGGTTCCATTTCACCTATACATGAAAACATTTTAATTGGCCATTCACATAAATTCCAAAGTTTACCGAGCAAATCCCACGGTGTGCACGGTAGTGTGGGGGGCCCATGGCCGATGCATAGCATTCACCTTTTTTTAAAGGAAAACACAACTGAACACCCAAATATGTTCTTCCAAATGGTCGCTACATTTGATTTTATGTGAACCAATTTATACAATTTAAGTAGGAACAATTTGAAAGTTTGGGTCCCATAGGGTATAGCTATGCTAAAGTACCAATGTGCACAGTAATAAATCGTTACAATAAATGTACTGTAATGAATGCAGCGCAGTGCATTCTAGGCCGGCACCGTTGGTGACCTGGTATGCGCAGACACGCCCCATAAATAGAGTCTGAACGAAGCTTGGCAATGAGCTGAGCTCAGCTTGCTGTCGACCCCGTTCAGATCTATTCTCCAGCTCCTCCACGAGGGGGACACTCACATTACAGTACTTTAATTAGTCACACATACATACATGACATGTATGTACAGTGAAAGCGGGTGGGAGGGGGGTGCAGCCGCAGTGCAGCACCAGCGGGGGCCAACACTCTGTGCCTTGGCCACAGCAGGTTACCAGAGTACACCAGAGGAAACCCACACAGACACAGGGAAAACATACAGAGTTCTTTCCATGTCAGTCCACACAGAATAAGTCAAAGGTTTCAAAGTCAGGACATTCTGGCAGTGCTAACCACTGCACCACTATGCAATGGCCGATGAGGACAAATCTCCAATGGCACAGTGTTGGAAAATGTAGCAGGTGTGACCACTTGCTGTATACACTACAATCATAGATATAAAAATGGACACCACGTCCGTTTTGAGGTCCGTGCCGACTTACGGGTTGGTATGGGTGGAGCCTAGTCTCTTAAAACCGAGCCCTACAGGGATTCCAATACAAATATTCCAATCTTAGCAGCCTGTTTTAAACTATTCAAAGATCTTTCAGAATGTATTTTTAATGCATTTAATGCATTGCCGGGATAATTATCAGCTCCCATAGGATCCCATTCATTCTGACTCTGTCGTTGGCGCCCCTAGCGGACAGTACCACCAGAAGAAGTTGTGTGTGGGGTATCTCTCTCTTGTATACTGTCTAGCTTTCTCTATCTCTCCTTTGATGAAAACAATGGGATGATGTCATGCACGCTGCGTCTACTTTATATACTTTATATTGTATTGTAGTGTATGACTACAATACAGTAATACGTTGTTGGGATGGGCCATAGAGAGTGAGGCTTACCCTGAATCACGACTCGAAAGCAAAAAGGGAATATCAAAGATGGTCCTTTTCTGTGCTGTGCAATGTGCTGACGCAAGAATTTGCGCCCAGCGACGATTGACTACAGAATGTATTAGGATGAAGCCATGAGTTGAAACCACCAAATAACAGAGTCAGATAGTCTTGTACTGTGTCATGTCTTTCTTTTCCCGTGGTGACATTTCCATCTCTTGTATTGTTCTCACTTGACAGTGAAATGACCATTTTCCCTGATCACATGTCAGTGACTCTTTTATTTTTGACCTACATAGGAATTCATGCATACAGGTTTCCTGTTTCCTGTTCCTGTTGGACTCGATGACTTTAAAGAATGAAGTTGGGATGGGGGAGGATGTTAGCCTGGCGAGCCAGAACCAATGCATCGCCCACGCTTCGCACTTCGCTATACGTTGAATCCTAGCGATGTGCAATGCGTCGACGATGCATTCATTCTGGCACGCCAGGCTAGGAGGATGTGACACCTTCAGGAAGTTACACCTTCTTTAGCGAGCCCAGCGTCTGGGTTTGCTACTCTGGCTGTGAAGACTGTTCACATAGTAATGTATAGTCTGTAAATAGTTAATCATAAATGAATGTATGAAATAATAACAATAATAATATTATATAAGTAATACTATATGTTTATCAATTTTATATCGTTCTCATAGTAGGTGTGTTCTGCATAAGCCTGTAAACAATTTTGCTGAACCAATAACTTTATTTAATTTAATTTTATGTCATTTAATTATTTGATCAGGACAATCCACAATGATGAACAAGTACAAGTGTATATGTAAAAAAAAAATCCATAATAATAATAAATATGCTTGTAGAAAGACACTGAGTTAGATATAATTGCATGCCTAGTTAGCATTTTTTTGTTTTATATATATGAATATAACAATATGATTAACTACTTACCGACTATACAATATAACATACTCTCCTCGCACATGCTAAACAAGAAATTGCTATAAACAATGAATTCAACAAACATCAAATTAAGAGTGTTCTCAGCCATTGGATATTGACCATGATCACAACTATGGCGCAAACTCCTCGCCAAAACTCTTTGCTGCGGCAGCATGGGAGAACTTGTAAATTGGAGCAAACCTTTGATAGCGCTTCAACTGTCGAAGAAGGTGTAAAATCTTTCAAGGATGCAATTCACAGCTTGAAATATGTTGTTACACACAGGAACACACAGAAACACACACACGCGCATCCACACAGACATACACACACACATGCAAAAACATGCTTTATATAGGCGCACATAATTATAAACCTGCACATAAAATACAGAAATTCACACATCAAGCAACACTGGCATATGTGCAAGCGCGCATATGTGCAAGCGCAGCGCACACATGCGTGTGCGCGCACACACACACACACGCATACACACACCGGAGGGACAGCCTTCGACGAGACTACTACCATCTGCTAATGTGTGTCCGGGCAGAGAGCTTTCCTCCTCCTCGCCTTGGCCAAGAAGCAGCGAGCGAAGTTTACGCAGTGCCCCATATTGGCGTGCGCAGCAAGTCTTGGACAGGCCAATAAAAATGTTGCAAACAAACACCTCCTCAGAAGGGACTAATAAAGTCTTCAATACACTTAAGTATAGTCTTAGATCAACACGCGTAGATGCGCGCGCACACGCGCACACACAGAAGCAGTCAGGGTTATCGGCGAGCTGCCGCTCCGGGCTAAAGGCTATTGACGTGATTATTGGCATTCAATAAAGAAAGACCTTCTCAGCCCGACTTTCCGGCAGATGGCAGGTGTAAATCGTGCCACGCGCATCTTAGCGAGGTTGAAATTTGTTTTGATTTACACGTGGACAACATGTTGCCTTCACTTTTACCTGGGAGTGTGTGCATGTGTGCGTGTGTCTGCTTACGCCCCTCCCCACTGGGTATTGGTGAGCATGCGCGCGTGCACGACGCAGTGAGAGGAAGCTCCCTTGTAGCTGTTAGCAAGCTATTGATCGCCGCGCAGCAGCGCGTCCTCCTGATTTGATTAGGGCAGGCTCCTGTTAATTACTCCACTCTCTAACCTTTCACTGTTTCATTTGGAAACTACAAATTGGGTAAATTAAAAAAATGGAAGGGCGGCGACGCAGAGGAGCAGGGAGAGAAAGAGAGAGAGAGAGAGAGAGAGGTAAGGGAGCAAAGTCATGATAAAGATGTAGTTCGGTTTGTACTCCAATAATAATAACAATACATACGTTTTATATAGCGCTTTTCTAGATGCTCAAAGCTGCTTTACAGATTTAAAAGGTACAAGGTAAGGAATAAAGGAACAAACTAAAACAGAAAACAAAACCAAATAAAACAAAAAAACTCTAGACCAAAAGGAAAGAGGGTCAGGGTATGCAGGTTATTTCTTTTCAAAGGTGGTCCTCAACAGGTGAGTTTTTAGGTGGCTTTTGAAAGATGGGAGTGAGTCAGAGTGACACTGTATGGCAAGTGACACGGAGTTCCAGTGGATTGGGACAGCGATGGCAAATTCTCTGTCCGGGTGGGGGGAGTGGTGAAGGAGGACATCAGAGAGGTATGAGGGGGCGAGGTTGTGCAGGGCTTTGTAGTAGGTGGTGAGGAAGATCTTGAAGTGGATGCATTGTGAAGTTGACGGAGGATTGGTATTATGTGTTCTCTGGATCTGGTGCGGGTGAAAAGTCTTTAAGAGTCTCTTTTCCCTCTCTTCTATCTTGTAAAGGATCATATTCAGTGATGACATGACAACACACAAGAGTAGCAATTTCACCATCGCAGGGGGGATGACCAGTCATTCTGCTCAGCTCACTGGAAGCGACTTTTATGTGACACACAAGACTTCATGCATACAGGTTTCCTATTCCTGTTGTATTTGATGACTTTAAAGAATGAAATAGGGATGAGGGAGAATGTGACGCCTTCAGGAAGTCAAATCTTGATAAGCCAGCCCACAACAAGTCTGAAAACGGGGGATCAATGGAAGTGATGTCAATCTTTGCTCATATTATGGTTCGATTTGATTTCCACATCGGGGGCTGGCGATTTTTATACTTTTTCATCGTTCATTCATGAATACACCTCATCAACATGCATTGTTCTAGGTAAATGTTAGAGCGTTTAAAAATGGCACATCTGTGAAATTCAAGAGTAGAATTAGTTCCCATTCATTGACACTTTTTTGGAGCCTGCCTTAACCAAGCCCCAAATGACCGCTCCAGTCACGTGCAATGTGTGGACGATTCATTTGTTGTGGCTTGTCAAGTGAGGAGGGCTTAGCATGCGCCAATGGATGCTACAAAAATGAACTGGGAGGATCCACACAATTATCCAAATATCAGCGTGGCTTATGTAGTCACTGGTGGAAAGTAATGTATGGAACATGTGTGTGTGTGTGTGTGTGTGTGTGTGTGTGTGTGTGTGTGTGAGAGAGAGAGAGAGAGCGAGAGAAAGAGAGAGACGTGAAAGTCTACCTAGTGAATTGGCAATGAGTGAAGGAGTGGGGGGAGGGGTGTTATCTGTGCGAAGTAAAACTCTCTGTGGCCCGCCGCAGAGCCGATCATTATCATTTTGTCAATCAACTCCCCCTATTGACTCCTGCCGAGAAGGCAAGCGCGCCGGTTGCCTGATGGCGAAGATGTAGTCGTATGGTGCTGGTGAAGTCATCATGTTTATTCATGAAGTGCATTCCACAACAGTAATCAAAATATGATTAATCAACGTTCCTAAAGCCTAGTTGATATTAAAAAAAAAACAAAGCAACAAAGCAAGCTCTGTTTCTGTGAAAGCGACACTAACTTATATACTGCTCACCAGGGTGCAGATTCAGGCAGTACAGCCTAATCAGATGAACTCATCCACTGCCAGCCCCTTTCAAATTCAGCATGTCCCAGTGCTAGGGTTTTTTTCAACATGTGAGTGTTTTTCCAAGGCCCATAGAAAATTAACAAAACACATAGCTTCCCCCAGAGCATAAGTCGAGCAGTGCCGCAGGTTCAAATCCCCTTTCTGGCTTTTTCGCAATGTCCTGATTTCCGTCAAAATCTTGATCCTCAAAATCTTGAGTAAATTCGAGTACAGAGCCGATGGTGGCCGCTAAGTGGCTATATACACCGCCGCTATAGAAGCAGACACTGGGCCCCAGAGGCTGCGTTTGGTGCTCTTTGGCACTGTCTCCACTTGTTGCAGAATGTGCACCAACATGGGTCATCCTTGTTCAGAGTTGCCGATCCAGTGTTGTTCAGTTTAGGGTCGCTAGGTCGAGTCCTGCCACTCGTAGATCATTCGGGTTGTCCTCGCCTATCTAGTGCTACTATTGTTCTTGTTCTCTTGTCAATATTACTATTTTGCCATACTATGTTATTATTATTACTGTTATGCTATTATTTTGTCAGTATTACATTGTTGTTAATAATACCATTACTACTATTTCACTGCTGTTATATTTTGTTCTTTTTATTTTCTGTATTATTACTTGCTTTACCACTATAACCAAAGTCAATTTCCATGTCTGTGCTTACACAATTTGGCAATCAAGTGATTCTGATTCTGTCAATTTGACAATAAAGTGATTCTGATTCTAATACCTCGAGACAGCGTTTTTCTAGGATTTGGGAGCAATTTGTATGACCGTAGAGTTTTACATAGATCTGCTTTTGATTATTGCATATCACAAGTGTGTTGCGATTTGACTGCCGAGCTTACACCGAGGACATGCATAACGTCGGCGCGGGTAATGCCTTGCTAATCTGTGCGTCTTGCCGATAATTAAGTGTTATCCTAAAAAGCGAGCTCTGCGGCATATGTCGCAGCGCGTTGTGGCGTGGCATACTAACCATATTTAAATGGCGGCTGTGATGTAAGTGATTAACCACCAGGGGCTCAAGGAGAGGAGTGGGGGGCGTGGAGGAGCAGGGAACCAGGCAGAGAGAGAGAGAGAGAGAGAGAGAGAGAGAGAAGGAACAGTCGGACCGTTGATTGAAATTCAGGCCGCGTCAGACCGTTAACAAGGCCTCCCAACACATGAAGAGGGCGCTGGCTTTGAAATCACTGCTGGAATTAATTGCATTGCAATTAATTCCAGCCACACCACTCTCTCTCTCTCTCTCTCTCTCTCTCTCTCTCTCCCTCTCTCGCTCTCGCTGTATGTGCATTAGAGTGGTCTTTGCTTGAGTATTGTAGAAGTATGGTATGAATATATTATTTCGTTTAAAGGCATACTATGTAGGTTCAGGCACTTGCAGTCCTAACAAACATACAAAGTATACAAATTATATAAGTCAATTGACATCAAATGACGCTATATCAGTCTGTGGAATCAACTGTGTAATCAACTTTCCATTGGAATTCTCTTAGCCTGCCAAGCCATAACAAATTAATCATCCATGCATCGCAGCTTGAAAAAAAGGTCAAAAAAAGTGTCAATAAAGTTATCAAGTCACTAAGCAGTCGTTGTGACAAGTGGCATGGACGCCCATGTCTCGATTCAAACAAGGCCCGCATTAACAGGGCGCTGTTTGGATCGCCCGAACAACATGGACGACAATCTACTTTGTCTGCCTGGTTGGTCCAGACCCATCGGACCGTCCCTTTGTGAGCGATGCGTGGACGATTCAAAGTATTTTTTTCAAAAGATGATATTGAACAATATCATTTTCACCATCATCAGAAACAGCATTATTTCACAACTCAATGTACACATGGAATTAGGGCTCGGACACAGAAGACTCGCTGATGAACATGGGATAATAATATTACGAGTACGAACAAAAAAACACACACAGCCTGACCCCCAGGGCTCACCACCCAAACCTGATTCCACCACGGTGGATCAAGATGGTCAAAAGATAGAGATGAGTACCGTGTCCAATGACGATTCCATGGACATGAATCGCCCTAAAGGCATTCCTCACTTCGATGATATGATTTGACACACAAATAAAGGGTTCTTAAACCCTCCTTTGTGTTCCTTACAGGATCATGTAAATTACATTATTGAATCGTAACAAGTTTCAATGTTGCAGAGTTCAACAACATTTATTTTTAATTACCAAATTGATTACAGTTCCAAACTGTAAGGCGCACTGTGTGATGCTGGCGCGGTTGCTTTCAGACAGCGTTAATTCGAAACAGAACTCCATATGCTCTAACTTGACCCCGGGACCAAGACGACCTATTCAAATAATTTAATGTGGGCCAAGACCCGCTTGGCGTGTTCGCAGCTATGGGGACAACTGGGAAACGAGTTGCATCATACCCGGGATGGTTTGAATATAGCCTGGCAAGCCAGAACCAACTAATCACAGACGTGTTAAGGCTGATCTTGTTTGAATCGATTTGTGGGTCTTCATGCCACTTGACGCCTGATTTGATATCCTGGCGAGCCAGAACTAACGCATCGTCCATGCATCTCACACAAGCTAGACGCTTGCATTGGGTGGGTCTTCGGTACGGAATTAATCGACCAATTAGCGCGGACGTGGGGGGTGTTTGTACGGGCTACGCGAGACATGGGCGGACTTTGGTTGTCATGCCTCCACGCCGCTTGTCCCACCTACTGCGCTGTTGCGCTTTTTTTTTTTTTTACGTTTTCTGACCGTGGTTTTTCCAGACCCAATGCAAGCGTCTAGCAATGTGCAACTATTAATTTGCTCTGGCTTGCGAGGCTAGTTTGAACACGGCCTAAGTTAGGCGGAGAGAGACAGGGACAACCAGATATCGGGTGAAAGAGAGAGACATAAATAGACAGATGTGGTGGGTGGGGTGGTGGTTCCAAGTGGGTTCCAGATATGCAAAAGAGAAGAACTCTTTTTGGGCTGAGATAATAACTTCATCATAATTAGCTGGCTACCACCGGGGACATCGGAGTGGCCCAGGTTGCACTGGGATCTGCTCTGATTTAAAGGCGTGATTTAATTACGTATCAAAATTCAATTAGTCCAACATAGTGCCACTACCCTGAACACACACACACACGCTGGTGAACACAGTTTAAAAATCACACGCATACACATACGCCAAGTATTTCAACCAAATTTCTCTCCCCCTCTCTCTCTCTCTCCATCACTCTCTCTCTTTCCCTGTCTTTCCCTCTCTCTCGTTCCCTGTCACTCTCTCTCCCCCGCCCTCCCTCTCTCACGCTCTCTCTCTCTCACTCCCTCTCGCGCTCTCTCCTCCTCTCTCTCGCTCTCTCTTTTTTTTTCTCTCTCTCATGCTTTCTCCATTTCTCTCTCTCCCTCTCACTCTCTCCACTCTCGCTTCCCACCTCCCATTTTTCACCCTCTGCACCCGCGTCTCTGAAGGACGTTCAGTTGCGACACGGTTGACGTCTAACTCAATAAACGTCTCTTATCCAAATTGTTTAGCGAGGTAAAAGCACGAGAATGTGAATGTGTGTGTGCACATGGACCTGTATGTGTGTGTGTGTGTGCGTGTTCAAAATGCCACATCAAATTCCTCACAAGATGTAGCTTGACAATCCAGAAAAAATGAATCGTCCACGCATTGCATGCGACTAGAGCGATCATTTGGTCTGGATTAAGCAGGCTCGGAAAAAAAAGTGTCAATCAAATGAAGTTATCAAATCACAGCACAGTAGGCATGACAAGAGATATGGCTTGCCTGGCTACACAAGATGTATACTCACCTGGCAACACTGTATCTGGGTTTTGGCGGGGTTGCTTTAAAACAAATCCTTGTGTTCAAATTTCACCAAAATACAGACAGCAAACATGGGCAAACTGCGGCTCGCGGGCCATATGCCTTGTTGGGGTTTTTTATCGGGCCCATCAAACTTGTCCAAATTTAGTGGATGTGTACTCTAATTTCTCCAACACATGTCTAGAATACCCACCCATGTTCTGGAGGCTATAAAGAATGGAAATAGGTAGAAACTTTTTTTTTCTGATGATAAAGGAACATCTGACGTTTCCTTTGTTATGTGTTTTGTTAACAAGTACATAACTTATTTTTCTGTGGGTCTTGAAAAGACACACATGTTGAAACAACCCTGGCACTGGGACATGCCAAATTTGAAAACGATGAACTCATTTGGAAAAATTAGTTAATCGGCTGCGTTGGTTCCCAAACCTGCTCGTGCACACAAACGCACAAAAAACGCACAAACAAACACAGATGCATAAACACACACACAAACACACTCAGACCCGCACAGACTCATGGTTTAGCTCATGACAGTTGACGGTGCCCATCAGCTGTCATGACATCACCAAAGGCATGAAGAAACAGGAACGCGATGCAGCGTATAACGCTTGACATTGTGCAGCCACACCTTTAAGGACAATAATGACACTAATGAAAAAATGGAAGGACAGTGCAACCTCTCCCTCTCTTTCTCCCCACCGCACAGCCCCCCTCTCTCTCTTTTTCTTCATCTCTCTCTTCAACACACTCTCTTTCACCCATCCACCCACATACACCCAATTCAAGGACATGGCTGGATTTTAACTCATGGAGTGCCAGGTCATTTTCTAAAGGTCTTTTTTTTTTCAACATGTGTTTTTTCAAGACCCATAGAACGGCCGTGCCTCT
>OMKY01214900.1:0-11081 GCA_900302395.1 Bregmaceros cantori | reverse complement strand
GTCTAGTGTAATGAAGTATTACTGCTGAGGTCTAGTGTTATGAAGTGTTACAGTGTTACTGCTGAGGTCTAGTGTTATGCAGTGTTACAGTGTTACTGCTGAGGTCTAGTGTTATGGAGTGTTACAGTGTTACTGCTGAGGTCTAGTGTTATGACGTGTTACTGCTCAGGTCTAGTGTTATGAAATGTTACAGTGTTACTGCTGAGGTCTAGTGTTATGAAGTGTTAATGCTGAGGTCTAGTGTTATGAAGTGTTACAAATTGTAACACTTCATAACACTAGACCTGAGCAGTAACATTGTAATGTACAATGTTACTGCTCAGGTCTAGTGTTATAAAGTGTTACTGCTGAGGGCTAGTGTTATGAAGTGTTACAGTGTTACTGCTGAGGTCTAGTGTAATGAAGTGTTACTGCTGAGGTCTAGTGTTATGACGTGTTACTGCTCAGGTCTAGTGTTATGAAGTGTTACAGTGTTACTGCTGAGGTCTAGTGTAATGAGGTGACTCAGAGCCTCTGTTCTCATTGTTAACGTACGCCTGTGATTGCACCAGCAGGTAGTCGGGTCAGTGCTGAGTGCTGACCTGCTTTCCTTGTTCAGCTCTGCCCTCATCTCTCTACCTCTCCGTCTTTCTCCATAGCTCTATCCCCCTCTCTTTCTTTTCTTGGAGAATATCTTACCCAGGGCCGTCTCACTGCCTCTTATTTGCAATTGGCAGCCTGTACACAAACATAGAGGGCATGGCCGGAGAGCTGTCTTACCTCCAACACTATTACCTCAACCACTGTCTTGCTGGGCTGGAGAGATGGTAGCCCTTTCCCTCCCACCTCTTGCTCATACAGGTATTGTGTAGTCACACAACACCCCCAGGGGGAGAGTGTCGACTCCCAGGGGGAGAGTGTTGACCCACCTCCACCACGGGGAGAGTGTTGACCCACCTCCCGCAGGGGGAGAGTGCTGACCCACCTCCGCAGGGGGAGAGTGTCGACGTGTTGACGAGGGTGCCACAGCGACAAGACTTTGTTGGGCTTCCTCTCGGTGCATTTCAACCCCTATACCATGGGGCCAGCCAGCGGTTACATTTTTCCCACTCTTTTTTTTTAAATCTATCTCCCTCTGCTAGTCTGCTTAGGGTGCCGAGTCCGTGGACACAAACACACTCTAAAGTGACCGCCATGATTGTGTTCAGTCACACGCAAACAGTTTGCTACTGTTTACGTGTGTGGGTAAAGGAAGCGAGGTAGGAGGCGCCAAATAGGTTTAGCGCCACCCGCAGCACGGGAGTGGAATTACGTCCAGGAGCGAATGGACCAAAATGGACGAGAAAAAAAGTTTGATACTCTTGCGGACGTATCGATACTTTGTATCGACAGCTGTTGTATCGATATATCGGTACAAAATTATTTACATACCATATTATTTACACCCCTAGTGTTGATCCACCTCCCCCAGGGGGAGAGTGTCGTCCCACCTCCCTGTCCAACGTCCCACCTCCCGCCCTCCCTCCGGAACAAAAATGAAAGGCCTGGAGCTGTGTGCTGCTGTTGTGCACGTTCTCTCTCACAGTCCTGTTGACACAAGGTGGACTGATGGAAGCTCTGCACAGCGTTATCTTACACACCACATCCTGGCTGGAGAAACACACTTGCTGGTGCCTACAGTGACACCTGGCTGTAGAAGGGTGAACAGAGATTAAGTGACAATTGTGTTACCAGCGTTTAATTGTGTGTATATTATTGGTTGTAGATGAAAAAGGTAAATATATCTGATTACCCATGTCATGATTCTGACATGGGTATTTAGTGCCGCTCGAATAATAAAAATATAAAGGACAAAAACTGTCAAAGTTTAATGAATAATAAATAAAGTTTAAGTAAATAATTCCATTAAATATCATTGATGGGTTAGAAGCAGTCATCACAAAAGTCAGGATTTGGGGTTCTGGGAAGGGGTTAGGTTCGGGGCTAGGGTTAGTTTTAGGGTCAGGGTTAGGTTTAGGCTCAGGGTTAACCCACAATCATAACGCTAATAATAGTTTCAAATATAAATAAGAAATGAACCGATTAATCGATTAATCGTCAGTAAAAATGGCCGATTAATCGATTATCAAAATAATCGTTAGTTGCAGCCCTAGATTTAATCAAGTAATTAATGAGCCAATAATCCATTAACCACATTTTTACAATATTAATCCAATTATTAAGTCAGATGCATTGCTCTGGTCTACTCTGGTTGCGTTATTGAGCATGTTTACTTTCTAAAGCTAATATCAGTAACCGGTTGATGCAGAACAATTATGCATATACATGAGAAGAAAAAGAAAGAATAGAAAATACTTGATAATTAATGACCAAATCTGTTTCATTTTCTGGATGATCAACGTTATTTGCATAATAAAAATATCAATTTTTTTTAATTTTATTTTTAAGGGTCACAATTTCAAAAACGAAACAATAAAAGCGTTAGTACTTATTGAGCGCACCGCCCAGACGACGGGTCGAACAGCGCTGCAGGTTCTAATCCCCTCTCCGGCTTTACTGCAATGTCTCGCCCCGACTCTTCATGCCAGTTTCCGATGTAATGTAAATGTAATCCAACACAATCTCTCTTAATAAAGTAATAAAGAATGGAAGACGGCGCTTGGGCCCAAAAAATAAATGTATAAAAAGAAAAAAAAAAGACAGAGGCTGTGTCCGAAATCGTCCCCTAACCCCCATATAGTGCACTATATGGGGCGCACGCCATTTTGTAGGGATGTCCGAATTCTCCATGTACCCTAGATAGTGCACTGAAAGTATCCCACAATGCAGCGCGAAATGTAGTGAGCATCGGATGTACCCTAGACGGAGCAATATAACCCATAATGCATTGCGAGACGTTTTAAAAATAACCTAAACGTTAAAAAAAATACCGCGGTGGGAGTAAATAGCGACCGACTGCGGCAAATCGTTATATATGTAAGTACTTCTGACTTTTTGTGATGATTGTAGAATTTATAATTTTTTTTTATAATTATATTTTATAATAACTTTGACGGCGCCAACTCTAGTGTCTGAAATCTCGGCCGTTGCTGTTGAGTGCACTATAAGTGAGTGCACTATATGGGGGATAGGGAGTAGGGGATAGGGAGCGATTACGGACACAGACAGTGTCACGAAGACTGTCCATATAATTATATCCCCGAAACACATGATTGAGCCATCGTAAAACCTAACTCCTCCATGTGGTTCTCCTCTACACAGACGCTATGGGCTCCAGCTCGGTTGAACCTTGGAGATGTCTCTGGGTCGTCTCCTGCGCCGCGCCTCCTCCAAGGCGTCCGACCTCCTGACCTTCAACCCCAGCGGCGTGGCGGGACGTCCGGGCCTGGACGGGGAGATCATCTTCTCTAAAAACAATGTGTGTGTGCACCCCAGTGAGCCCCTGCCCGGACTGGCAGAGCACCACCCAGGTATCAAACAGTCTGTCTGATAATAGGGCTGTGGCAGCCATTTTGGGGGTATCATCGCGGTTCAGACGAACAGGCAGCGAGCGATACATTGTCCGTTTAAACGTGTTCCCTTACAGTGCTGCTGAGTTGGTTATGCAGAGCGCTGGAAAGCGCGCATATGCCTTGGTGACGCAAAACATCCCGAATGGGCTGGAAAAAAAACATTTTTAAAAAAAGTGTTCCCTTATTGATTTTTCCTCGGTAATATGCTATCAATTGGCAGCAGATGGTTTTGATTTCTACAAAATATCTGTTGTTTTTATTTCAATGGCTGAAGATCAGTGGAGATCTGCTGTGCTCTAGTGGCGAGTGCTCTTATTTTCCCCTACGAAGGTGTTGTTGGCCAAGAGGGCAGTAGATCTCTACCGATCCTTATTCTGAAGAGACATGCAGTGTGTATGTATGTATATGTATATATATATATATATATATATATATATATATATATATATTTATTTATTTATATATATATCTGTCCATATATATATATATATGGACAGATTTATAGATATGTGTGTGTGTATGTATGTGAGAATGTGTGTGTCTATTTAGAGAGAGAGTGAGGGGGAGAGAGAGAGAGAGAGAGCGAGAGAGAGAGAGAGAGAGAGAGAGAGAGAGAGAGAGAGATATAAAAGCCTTCTATCCCCAGCGGGACTCTGTCTCTCTTTAAGCTCACTCCTTATCCACCACTGAGAGAGAAACTCACATTTCCTGGGGCGCAGGTCCCAAAGCTTCCTCACCTGGAACCAATCACCGACACAATCCAAGGTCCCGTCTTGAAAGCCTACCCTTCCCTTTGATAGGCCCCGGGTAGACCAGGGCAGGTTGCTTGGCTCGGGGCAGACTGCTGTGGCTCGGGGCAGGGTGCTATGACTCGGGGCAGGGTGCCGTAACTCAGGGCAGTGTGCTGTGACTCAACGCAGGGTGCTGTGACTTGGTGCAGGGTGCTGTGGTTCAGACAGGGTGCTGTAACTCGGGGCAGGGTGCTGTAACTCGGGCAGGGTGCTGTGCCATGGGGCAGGGAGCTGTGGTTCAGTACAGAGTGCTGTGGTGTGTGTGTGTGTGTGTCTGTGTGTAGAATGGTCCATTAGTGGTCACATACAATGAAGGAAGAGCTACATTTGTTCTATTTCTCTCCTACAGGGTGCAGCAGTGGTGTCACGTACTATCAAGGGAAGAGTTGAATTTGTTCTATTTTTTTCCTATGTTGTGCAGCAGTGGTGTCACGTACTATCAAGGGAAGAGTTGAATTTGTTCTATTTTTCTCCTATGTTGTGCAGCAGGGGTGTCACGTACTATCAAGGGAAGAGTTGAATTTGTTCTATTTTTCTCCTATGTTGTGCAGCAGGGGTGTCACGCACTATCAAGGGAAGAGTTGAATTTGTTCTATTTTTCTCCTACGTGGTGCAGCAGTGGTGTCACGTACTAGAACCAGACTCTGGCTTTGGCAGCCTGTCCAGCCGTCAACATGCATTATTCAAATGAAGGCCAAACAGTCCACAGGGACTTCCACACTGTTTGGTCCGTTATTGTTCATCTTCTCATTGTGCATCTTCTCATTGTTCCCCGAGCGTTTTCATCACAGTGGCTGTGCACGCACAGACGCACACATACACGAGCAAACACAAACAATTGCAAAAAGAAAATATCCCGGGGCTGAGTCACTGGTGCCAAATAAAATATGATTATATTTCATGTCCTCCATGGATTAAGGAAAAAGCATGGAGCGAGGTGGACCATGTACAATGTGCCATACAAATGTCTACTAGGTCCATCTTGAGGCCAAACAGACTCAATTTTGCACAAAGTATACACTCGCGATGACGTATTCTTTCATTCGCGATAGCTGCAAATAAAAAATCTATCCACGCTTTATCCATGTGCATGCTTTTTTTGGCAGATTTAAAAACTGAACTAGCCGGGCATCCTCCAAATGTTATGGAATATAATGTTATTTTTTTGTGTGTGTTTCAACCGCAACGCGCCTGAATTTAATGATAATATGATTTCTCGGCGTGTCATCCGCGGAGCCCATATCCAGTGTACAGCTGTGAGACGGACTCGGAAACAAAAAAAAGTGATCAGGACATTTCTATTTAATATAAACACAATTAAAAACAATTGTTTGTTTGTCTCTTCCATTGTTTAAAGTGACTCTTTTTGTCATTGATAGTGGGTTGAATTTGCACTGATGTTTGAAGTTCTTATGACGCATTTTCTGAAGTCTGTGGAAGTGCACCGGGCGGACAAGGCTAAATATCAATGCAACTCAAGGGTATAAGGTGGATTGCCCTAATGTGGGCCACTGCCCAATGTGGGACACCTAAGCTCCAGTGGCTCTGTCTCCTCCAGAAACTAATGAATGCCAGTGGAACTATGGCAAAATCAAACTATGGCAATGTGTCGAACATTAAGTTCATTTCACTGTCCCCCACAAGGCAACTGACTCCCCCACATTAGTAAGCTGCAGAAAAGGGCCCACATTAGGGCAATCCACCCTGCATGTGGTATTCAGAGGTAGTATCAAAGTAACTGCCTGCAATCCTTAAATTTATACTGGGCTAATGTTAATCTAGTGAGTAACCTGTGGGTAATTATTAAGGCATATTTTCTATTAAGATATATTTTCTCCCACACATGTTTATGAATGACGCTGCATCTCATGCACTCTGAATGCGGAGTCCATCTTCCGCTTCCGACGTGACTGCAAGCCGAAGTGAATTGATTCGCTTCGCCATTTTCCTTCTGTAATCCAATGAATTGGATGATAGCCGGACGGACGGGGGTTCAGCTGGTCAGTCACGTTTTTGCTGTAATTCTCACCCCAAACGGGAACAGCGTTGCCTTTGTGAGCCGGCTCACTTTGCCAGCTCGAGAACACACGAGGCAGTGTGGGCATCACTTCCTGTTCAGACATTAACATTATGAATTGTCCAAAGTGTTGACCAGTGGATAACCAGCGGACTGACCCCAGGGCACGGTCGTCTCAGCAGTCTGATCCAGTGTGTGCACACCAGAAGTTTGAATACTTTGAGTGGATTGTGCTGTTCCCATTCAAAAGAACCAAAATGAAGGGCACCAGAAGAACCTGGGTGCTGCTCTTAGAACGGTCAGAATATGGAGGTGTGGGACGATGGACAATTGTGAGCGCCATTTTGATATGAAGGACTAATGTAGGGCTGCACAATTCATAAAAATGTAACTTCCCCGATCATAAAAAATTAAAATTGCTGTTTTTTTTTTTTTTTTTTTTTACATTTCCGTTTTATTTTGTAGTTGTTTTATTGTTTATCCTTTCATAATTGTGATTAATAATTGTGATTTCAATTCTGGTCCAAAATAGTCATGACTATTTGGACCAGATTTTGATTTTTTTTTTTTTACATAATCGTGCAGCACTAGACTAATGGTTACTGGTTTGTAAGCGATTAGATCTATTATGTACAGCTTAGTCATGTTTTAACATTTCATGCATTCATGCAACTTTATTAAAATCAATTGTCATGTTAATTAAGGAAAAGACCAAGGAAAGGAGGAGTCCGCTAAGATCAGGGAACAACATATTTCAGTATTATTCTGGATCAATGTTTTACATCCTCCATAGTAGAGACACATTGAAAAATGTTTTTTACAGGCGTATGTTATTACTGTCTGCTCTACAAAGACTGAAAAGTAGTAGTCAACTCTAAACTGTACTATGATCTATATCGTACAGTACTGTAACCGGTTATGTAAAGTTTATTTATTCAGCACCTTTCACATATTGCTTTACAAAGATCATAAAGTAATGAATAATAAAACAAAATTGAGACAAAATCACAAATAAAGAACAAAGTTAAAATCCTTCAACCAAATAGTTTCCTAAACAACAACGTCTTCTGGTCATTTTCAGGCTGCTTTGCAATATTTGCCTCAGATGGGCATGTTGAGGTCCTCTTGGTTCTTGGTCTAATAATTTCAGTTTCAACATTAAACATTTCATTATTTTATTAATGTATTTATTTTAACATTTATCATTTTAGCCCAAAGTGGGGCTATTACAATTTTTTCAGGGATTCTTAACTCTTCTAAATTGTTTTTTTTTTCTATGCAAAGATATTCATGACAAAAAAAGGTGACACCTCAAGCAAAACATTATTGGACCTTGGTTTTCCACTCAACCATACAGCAGACAACTTCCACAACAATAACAGTGGAAGTCAGCAGGGCTTATCCACTTAGAGCAAGGATTTGCTAGGGTGACATTGAGGTTTGCTACCAGGATACGTTTTTACGACGCATTTGCAGACCAAAGAGCGAGCGATGAACGAAGAGAAGGGCCACATGTCGGGCTTTGTGCTTTAATGGCATTCAAAAACTATTTGTTTCATTATATACAGGCCAGGAAATAAGAAGGAAATGTTGAATTTCATGTTCATGTTGAGAGAATCATTACAAATATCAGCAATTAGCAGTGATGTCAGTAAGTTGCACTAGCTAAGTTATTTTATTTTATTTTTTAAAATGTTTTTTCCAGCCCATTCAGGCTGTTTTTCAAAGCTTTAATTATTAGGGTTAGCGGAAACAGGTGAAGATGGGAGGCAGACATGTGGGAAATAGGCCGGTGGCGAGATTCGAACCACCGACTCACAGCGCCATTGAGGCATATGCGTGCTTTCCAGCGCTCTGCCTAACCGACTGAGCTGCTGGGCAGCAAGTTATTTTATTAATTAGTAATCTAACACACATTACCTTTCCAAAGCAGTAACCAGACTAAGCTTACTCACCTAAATAACTTTAGTTCCTATTTGAATAATTTAAAGTTCCAGAACGTTCCTAATGTGCCTATGCGTTTGAAAATAAAGCAATTATACATTTTAGTGCATTATGTGGAGTTAAGCATTATTTTAATATTATGTTAATGTGTTTAATCATAAATTAATCAAATTAACTCTTTCTTATCTATCACCGACTAAGAAGCACTATTAGTAAAAGTGGTGATTAAACCTTCTGTTAAGCATTAGTAAACCATTATCTGTTTTAATCATGAGTTAACCATTGTGTCTTTATTATCTCTCATTAACAAGCACAAAGTGCACAATGTCAAGTTCCATTTTTTTTCATAGCAGGCTTTATTTTGAACATGATAGAAAACAAAAAAAAAGAAAAAAGTAAAAAAAATAAAGTTTGGCATGCAGCGGCTGCTGAAGTGAATATAATGAAAACTAACTAACTAAGTAACTGCTGTGCAGTGTTCAGATTTTGCATCTTAGTACCAACTCTGTTTCTGCAACTACAATTACAACTACACTTTTACCTGCTCCGTGGATGGAACCGCAAAGCAGGTTATGTTTTTGGCAGCGTTGGTTCGTATGTCTCCAGGATAACTGAGAAAGTTGTGCACAGAGCTGGGTGCAATTTTGTACAGTTATTGGAAATGACAGACGGAAGAATTTACAGGTGCATTTCTGTAGCCTATACGTAACATAATCATACTTAATCACCAACTTAGCGATAGATAAATTTGGCATTTGAAATGCAGTCAATGGGTCAATCACAATCACGCTACTCAAGCACTTGCATTGATTGCATTGGTTGCGACAGATACTGCTAGCACAAAAAAAAACGTTTGTACCACAAAGGCGCAGGTTTGCAATCTCTGAGTGCTTCTAGTTAAAAATGTTTTCCGGATTACGATTACTTTGGCAACATTTTTCCCCCTCACGTGTCCACGTTCCAGCGCCAAAAAGTAGGTTAATGTAATGGATTGGTGTCAATGGTGTCAAAGAACTAAGCTCCAAATTTGACTCAATCGGACCAGGCCAACACCCTTCCAGAGTAGCACCTGACCTTTGGCCATTCTTTGGCAGTGTCCGAAATCGCTCCCTATCCCCCATATAGTGCACTATATGGGGCGCACGCCATTTTGTAGGGGTGTCCGAATTCCCCATGTACCCTATATAGTGCACTGTATACCACAATCCATTGCAAAAATTTGTGAGCATCGGATGTACCCTAGACGGAGCAATATAACCCATAAGGCATTGCGAGACGTTTTAAAAATGGCCTAAACTTTAAAAAAATGACACGGGGGGAGTGAATAGCGACCAACCACGACAAATAGTTATAAATGTAAGTACTTTTGACTTTTTGTGATGACTCTAGTGTCGAAATCGCGGCCGTTGCTGTTGAGTGCACTATAAGTGAGTGCACTATATGGGGGGTAGGGAGTAGGGGATAGGGAGCGATTTCGGACACAGCCATAGTTACCTGCGCCAAGAAGGTTGTTTTCAATCACATTGGCTTGTCTGCCTGTTTGTCTGTCTGTCTTTCAGCAGCATAACTGAAAAAAGCTATGCACAGATCTGGATGAAATTTTGTAGATTTGTTGGAGATGACCAAGTGAACAAGTGATTCGATTTTGGTGCATTTCTGTAGCCTATAAGTAACATATTAATAATCATACTTCATCACTGGGGAACATGTTCAGCACAAACCAACTACAATACCCAGCAGCCACCGCGATCCGGAATTCTGGATATCGATGCAATGCATTTGTAATGTGCATGCATTAAGACACTTCAGAGATTGTTAATATTCATTATGGTAAATCTTAGCCTGTAGCTAAAACACTTCTTTCCAAGTTCCAACCAAACTCGGCTCATTACAATTTCAATAGAGCCGTATCTTTCAGTGTTGGAAGACCTCAAATGAATACCAGTCTCTCCCCCCCGTGATTCTCTGACCGCCCCGTGATTAGAACCACAGCCGCCACCGGTACCCTGCACCAAGTCACTTCAGGACATGGAAGAGTTTAAAAGAAATCACTTAGAATCTAACATTTCAGTCATATGTTGTTGAGATTCGTCGGCTAATCGCTGACTAATCGATTATTAAAATTAACGGGGAACACATTTCGAAAAGATTGCCAAAAGATTTGTGCAGACACTACGCATTATTGGTCTAATGTTGATGAATAATTTATGCAAATAATAAATATTAAATGGACTCAATTTTTTTTGATATATGCCCTTTGTGTATTTGCGATTCTATTTTTTTTTTTCACTCGGTTACAATGATCCAAATACCAAAAGGCACCTGTCACTGCCTTGCCGCTCAGAAATAACACTCAACATTTGCAAGACACTTGGATGCAAACCATCCACTACTGTTGGTGTTGTTGAAGCAGTTCGTTAAATCAATCATGTCTCCCTTCGTCAATCTTCTGTTTGAATCCATGTGTGCAACAGTTGGGCCGGGGGAAGCTCAGTAAGCCTCGGTTCAGCTTCAACATGCCTGCGTGGGTGTGTCTCTGTGTGTGAGTGTGTTTGTGCTTTGTGTGTGTCTATGTTTGCGTACGCACGTGTGTGTGTGTGTGTGTGTGTGTGTGTGTGTGTGTGGGTGTGTGTGCTTTCATGGTCAAGTTCAAGATCATTGAATGCAGCCAGAAAGAATGTTCGCAAAAAGAAGAGTAGGTGGTAGGGACAAAGTCAAATCTAGTATACCAGGGATTTTCCAGGATATCTAGTATACCAGGAATTATTGCTATTATTATTATTATTATTATTATTATTATTATTATTATTATTATTATTATTATTATTATTATTATTA
>OMKY01214896.1:0-10442 GCA_900302395.1 Bregmaceros cantori | reverse complement strand
TGTCACTCGTGTTCTAGTAGAACCATTAGAACAACTCAACCATATGGTGGCGCTGCTGGTGGTGTGTGTGTGTGTGTGTGTGTGTGTGTGTGTGTGAATGACAGAGAGAGATTCATGCTGGTATGTGTGTGTGTGTGTGTGTGTGTTTGTGTTTGTGTGTGTGTGTGTGAGTGTCAATGTTTGCTAGCACGGGGGCCTCTGTAGATGGCGCTGTGTCCTCCAGGTAGCAATGGTGTCACAAAAATAGCACATTTGCACAGGTAGTGTTTACACACGATTGAACACATACAAATACAGACAAACACACACACACACAAACAGGAGCACACTTCAGCACACTGAAGTCAAGTCAAATTTTAATCAACTGAATGATTAAATACAGGCAAGTATTTGCAGAGTGGTACACACAGTTCAATAAACATCAGACTTCTCCCCGTTGTGCTTTTAGCACAGATTTTAGTTTGTTTTATTCTCAACATCTTCCAGGCCATTTTCATGTTTTATTGACAGAATCATTTTGAAATAAGGCTGAAGAAGAGGGAGGCTGACAGAGGGAAGCGGTCCATGGTGGGAAGTGACCCCACACTCCTCTGGCTGATTCAAAATCTTTACTGTTCATGTAGGGGACATTGTTGAATATTTGGGGGGACCGGTTATGGGTGGCACATGTTATTTCTGAATTCTGAAATTAAAAGAACTTGGATTGTGTATATGTTTTCCGACACATTATCAAAAAAGGGGATATTGATATTCAAAGATACTTTGGCATATAAGGTACTTTTTACGCAAATAAGACACTTTTAAAAGAATACAATCTTTACTGTATCTTTAAACTGTATCTTAAAGGTATGTCTTGGGCCGGCTCTGTGGCACAGTCGGTTAGACCGCCCCATACAGTCTCGTGCCTGTGGCCAAGTCTCACAGCGCACGCACATGTCGGGAGATTACTTCCCCTGACGCTTGCGCCCCAAAAATAATTTAAAAAATGTATATATTTCATCATCAGTGTGAATTATCTTTTGCGGATACGTGGCCGTCATCATTACCTCTTCTCTGTTAAATACAAATAATAGATGGAATAAGGGATCGAGCACAGTGGACTCTTAGAGAGAGTCAGAAACAGACATAACACAAATGAGGCAAAACATTTAAAACAGTTATGAGTGACAGGTATGCACGGGCCACAAACATTTTACATAAAAACATTTCAGCTATATCATGACTTGATGTACTCACAAGAAGTTAGCTTCAACTCGTTTAATATTAAGAAATCCAAAAAATCAACACCATCATCAAAAGTATGTCTGAGACATGAAAATTCCATATTTCATTGTGACTTTTACAAACATATTACTATGCATAATATGTTACGGTGCATTTAGCCAATGCCGTCTTATACACACACAAACACACACACACACACGGGCAACGTAAATTAACATAAATGCATATTTCTCGATCTCGAGTTTATCTTCATTCCCTTATTATCTCTCCACGGCTGACTGGGTGCATGTTCAGGCAGCGTAAACAGAGTGGATATCTTCATAATCCCAAACTGTCAAAGTTGTACTAAAAGCCTTTCTAATGAGGTTGGGATTTGATTAAGAAAAAAAGAAAAGAAAAAAAAAAGTCTTCCCGCTTCACTGAGCACAAAGCACGGCGGGATTTTGACAGCGGACAAACCGCGCCCGTGAGATATGCGTCGCAGATATGGAAGACGGAGATGTTAAATGGCGTAGGAAAATATATTTTTAGATCTGGCTGAATTATTTCACAAAATAATCGCTCACGGCCAGGCTCCTGTCAGCGAGAAAAAAGGAAAGAGAAAAGAACCACAATCTTCTTTCGGATGAAAAAAGACTTCACAGACTTCACACTTGCACCAGCCACAATTCTTTGAAGTGTTCAACCTCGTACAATGCCAGAGCTTATTTAGAATATATATATTGAATAGACTCATTCCTGCACTGTATTCAACAAGCTAAAATATTAATAGAATAATTTATTCATTTTCTATTTTGAAGACATTTCATTTTGACAACTACTGTACAAGAGAGCTGTTGGACAAAATATTAAAGAAATAACCATCATATTGATATGTTCGGCAGGCCGCAATTAACAATTTTATGCAATCATTATCAATTAAATTATCAATTTTGACAGATGATTAATCAATTTATCTGTTTTTCCTTTAAAATCAGAATGATTATTGACCAAAAAATGTAATGTAATTCAATTCAATGTGTTTATTCAAGGGAAAATAATTGCCAAGAATGTGACATGATGCATTGAGTTTTGGTTCTTATTATCTCTGGCAAGGGGGTTATGTTTGTATTTAATGTAGAGATGATCCGGATCACAATATGTAGTTTTTTGTTCCTGTAGTTAATATGTTGGAATAAATTTTGATTTCCATCATTTAATTATTTTCAGAATTTTATGCAACCTGTTTCTATATTCAGTATAAAGCATTGTATAGGTCACTTTTATGGGATTTCTTTTTAGCATAATTGACAATAATTGTATTCTATTAGCATTCAACAAAATTCCAAATAAACAGTGTATAAACTAGAAAAATAAATATTTTAACAAATACAAAATTAAATAAGAAATAAATAAAGTTCATCCATCCAATCTCATCAAGGCAAGATAAATTGACGTGATGCTCTGAGTTTTGATGCTTTGCAAAATATAACAACAGCCAAGTATCTCCCCCGGAATAGAAGTGATGTTGAGCAGCGTGGGAGCTCTCTGTGTTCTCCACCCCGGATCGTTACAATATGTTTTGCTACTCGTGTCAAAACCAATCAATACACGCCATATAAATAGTCCAGGCTCCTCTTGATTCTCTGGCTGTCACAACAATTTGACAACAGCAAGAGGAAATTCACCAGCTGCCACTGTGCGCAAATAGCTATGAAAGTACACATATAACTTCCTGTTATTTATCGTTATCTAAGAGACAGGCACTTTCGATTCTTAGTTTCTGGTAAAAAAAAAGAAGAATCTTAAAAGAAGCAAATTCATCATTCAAAATATGTTCTTTTTTTATTATCTTATTATTTTCTATGTCCCTATTTGGAATTAAATATAACCTTGGAAAGATTAAGGAAGTAAATGTTTTATATATCTTATACGTTTTTTTTAAATTACTAAATTACTAAACTAAAGTTTATATGATCAAACAAGCTGAAGAAAAATGACTCCTAGTGTTAATAATTTAATTTAATAATAATTTCCCTGGTCGACAGCAAAATCTGATGTTATGATTTAATATTTTTAGGTATCCACAGAAGCATATAATCAGATTCCACCTACATTGGGATTCAAAAAAAGTTTCTTAGAATACATCATTAAACATATGTTAATATCCCTCACAATGTTTAATTTTAAATGCTGATTATGTTGTTTTTGTTCAGTTTTTTTGTTTTTTTGTTTTTTTGTTTTTAAGTTATTAAAATAAATAGTGAAATAATTTATTTTCACTTTCCCATCATCTACCTAAAACAATTTACACAATTGTTCATTTCTCTTTATTATCTTTCCATCATATTTACACGGACACCATACATATGCACTTTATACAAATTTCATTTGGGACAAAACAATAAATATGATATACTGTGGGTCTGTGGTAAAGATTTAGTCAATTAACTATAATAGTCTCCACAAAATCTCAACACAACAAAGCCTAAAGAAAATTATCTTTATTTTGTAGGAAAATAAATGTAGATTATAATAAATTGTAAAAAGATGATACGATTTGACATCTTTTGAAGAAAGTTTAAAAAGGTGAACCTCAATTTGAACTCCTTACCTTATTATTTTTTCCAAAACAAGTCTTGTGCTAATTGGGGTTTGTTTGTCGGCCTGTCTTGTTGAATCTCGATTTGCCGAACAAACGAAAAAGCATCAGCGTGGCCTTCAGTTGACCCTGTCTCGATATTGTGTCAATGTCTGGCCGCGGGCAAGTTCACATGTCGGTCAACTCGGGCCAATCCCAAGTGCCGCGCTGGCGTTCCTGAAGAGACGTAGTGAACCTTCCAACAATTTGCTCGCACAAAACATAAGCGAAAACAAATGCAAACGAGTGACCTGAAAATAATGCCTGCGACATAGCAAATTGAACGTAGCCAGCGCTTTTCGATACGCTATACTTACTTTGACTCAGATTTCTTCCGCTTCTCCCCACTGCGGTCCGATCATACTGACGAGACTTTTGTGTCGGTGACGTCGGGCGTGTTAACGGGTCAGCCGCGGTGCAGCGCGCTGAATCCGGATGTGTAATTAGTCGAGGCCTTTTTTGTTCCCGTTAAAAAAAAATGTCCACCTTCAATCTGACGCAGCTGTGCGGCACCTAAAAAATGTTCACACATTAACCGACACCCCCTGTTGTCGTCACCTTTGTGCGCCTGCCACATATTATTAGGGTGGAGTGTTTCGACCTCCTTGCGCTAGTGGTGGCTAGGTGTTGAGTCACACAAGAGGGTGTATTTACTTATGTAAAACAATGTGAAAAAGTGGTGTAACCTGTTGAATATAAATGTTTTTATAAAAGGTTTTAGAAATACAACTAAATATTGACAAATTATGTTTTTTTTAACAATATCTTAATAGTTTTGTGGATCATCTTTAAAAATGTTTTGGACTACAATACAAAACTAACATAAATACAAAAATTACAAATTTTAAGTGATTAGAAGAAGTAGATGGCCGCCATGTTGACCAGTGCCAAGCAGAAGGAGAAGCCAACAACTAACGCTAACAGCCATTCCATGAGATAATGTTAATTTTAACAATGATGAATGTGGTCTGGCTCTCTGGCACAGTCGGTTAGACTTCTGCATCCCGCCACATATATCACATTGTGTGCCTGTGTCTTAGTCTCACAGCACACACAGCTGTCGCGAAATTGCTAATCGCCAATGGCGGCGCCTGCCATGCAAGGCAGATCATACCACAACCCATTGGGAGAGATTTGGGGTTCAGTCTCATGTCCAAGGACACCTTGACAGTGAACACAGTATCTTCCGAAATCCCTATCTTCCGAAATTCCTATCTTCCGAAATCCCTATGTTCAGAAAAGTTACAGGCCGTTTCAGACGGCCTGGGCAGGGGTTAGGAAAGGGGTTAGGGTTAGAGTAGGCGTTAAGGTAGGAGTTAGGATTAGGGGTTAACCCCTAACCCTATTGTGATCACTGCGACTAAAAGCCCCATAACTTTTCTGAACATAGGGATTTCAGAATACAAATCCACTTTGACATATAGACATTCATTCAAATCCCCGTTCAACCCTCTGGTTGAAGGAATGACCTCTCCGCTAATTGCACTACCGCCACATTTTAACAATAAAATAACATTTTTACAACGTTAATATCATCCCCCTCATGCCCTTACTGTATATGTACCGTATATTACTATATAAAATGCTACATGCTATATTTCGTGACATTTACTAATCATGGGACATCATCACCCTTTCGTCTACACAAGCCCAGCTTCAACTTAAATCCAATTGTGTGTTGCGCTCATTGACTTCCCAATTAGCAATAATTCAATGCAAGCTACACTGCGAAGCCCACAGGTAGCTGTAAATGAACAGTTGATTCCAAACAGAAGTCTTGCTTTCCCAAAGATACATGCCCTGAAACTCAAGAGATGAAAGACACTGAGATTCCCCCTTAATAATGTCTGGATTATCGCTTATTCATTCATGCAAATGATAAATCAAAGGCAACCCTGTCTAGACTTTAGTCTGGGTTTTCAAATATGAATATGTCCTACTTGCTCAGTGGTGGAATGAAAGTAAAAGGTGGAAACCAAAGTTTTGAATGAAATTCATGCAGCAGGATAGAAATTATATGAATCACTGCCAGGACCTCAGGACTCGGGAAGCAGAAAGCTTCAATGTTGCTGTGAGAGCCCGTGCTCTATTCTTTTATATCCAGGGTTGGGCTACTATTGAAATCAGGTGCACTCTCTATGTAAGGATATGTGTTTCAGGGTATGAAGACCCTTCTTAGCATTCCAATACTTTGAAAAACGGCTACATTCTTTGTGGTTGTATGGTGCCATTAGGATTATTTGGATCATTCCCAAAGTAATATAATAGAGGTAGTGTAGAGGTATGTGTAATGAGGAACACAGCCCCTAACATAATGCTCTTTATTCGTCAATGGACAAGGCAGGAAAGAGATAGTATACTGAACTCCCTGGTGTCTTAAGCTGACAGCCTAGAGGTGTGTGTAGATGACATCACAAGGCCAAATATGGGCATGCAAGTGGTGATCATAGGCTGCCACAGTGTCTACGTGTGAATGGAATTCCCCCAAGAAATGCAAACTGCTACAGTAGAGAGCTTTATTCATCATCAAAATATAGACGCCTTAAACTGAATTCTGTCAACATATGTCAATACTGGCTTCTAGGCAATACTGGCTAGATCATTATATCAGATCATGTTGGCAGGTGCAGCCAAATTGCTACCACAGGAATTCTCCAATCAGCTTGCTCAATTTTTAGTGTGGCGTAATGTCATACATTTTATCTAGTGAAAAGAGTTGTCTGATTGAATAAATGATGTTACAAATGTGCCGTATCGCAAGGAAAAGGATGGACGACAGTTTCTATACAGGACTGCATATGTATTGTCATGTGGTTACTTTCCGGACATGCAAGGTGGAAATGATGGCCCGACAAGGATTGTAATTGTAGCCGGAGCCAGGATGGTACTGGCAAGCCGTAGAACTAAGTAGCGGGTAAGCTCCGACCAACACTCATAGAATAGCTGGTGGGGTCCTGAATACAGCGGAGGATCTAGTCAACTCTACGCTTTAGTCTGTATACGGAGACGGGGCTCGACGTGGACTTGACTTGGGCCGGAACATACAACTGACTACTTGGCGGGCTATATCAGCAGACATCTGTTCACACTCACGTTCGCACACACATCACGCACGGTCCAGCCTGCACACACATACACACTCTATTATAATGCTATAACTAGACCTGTTCCCTCGTCACAGTATCAGAACGCTACGTGAAGAAATGCAAGACACGTCATAACACATGCGTACAACAAGCCACACAACTCCCCTCACTGGACTTTCTTTTCAAGTAACACACAGCACCTGCACATCGGAAAAAAAAAATCATGGACCCTTTGCATCGTGCAAACCATTTATTCAAGCATCTTCCCTCCGGCAGGAGGTTCATGTCATTGGGAAAACAAACTGAAACAAACAATAACTCCTTCTTCCCCTCTGCTGTGCTGCTGCTTAACTGCTCGTCACTGTGCTCGTGACCACTATGTGTCTGTTTGTGTCCTGTCCATGTCTGCGGTGCTTTTTTTTTCCTTTCATTCTTTTCTTTTGTTCCCCCAATAAAATGAACTTGAGCTTGAGAATATAAAGGAATGCAAGCAAATTAATCGCAAGTACATACAGTATCGGATTCCCTGCAAGCCAAACCCTTTTTAAAAAGGCATAATTTGCCAGCATCCGACCCTCTCCATTCGCACTGTGTTTGTGGGCTTGTTTTTCTACATTGTTTTATGCGATTTTTATCTCTGCTGGCGCTACATCAAATCACCCCTTAGGGTAGCTTAGCTTATCTTACACTCCTCTATGGGTTATAGAGCTGGCCTGGGCTTTTTTTATTGATTTATTTCTGCCATAAATCTCTCTCCATTTACAACCACTGCTCTCCGGCACCACATAGCCAAGCAAGTATGGTGTAGAATGAATTTATATACTGAAAACTGAGTTTAATTTAATTAAATAAATACTTTTGGAACACATGAGCATAAGTGTTGGAATGGTGAAGTAATAAAAAAGTAATCCATGCTTATATTACTTTTGGGTTGCTTAAAATAATCTTAATCAAATCATACAGCAAATAATTCAATGTGTTTTGTTTGTTAATGTGTGTGTATTCAAAAATAATTAATTTGAAAAGCCGCAGCAAAATGTGGCAAAAATGTATTAAATTATTTTGTTTATATACCTGTGCAATTGCAACTAGAGAGCAGCTGAGAGTAATTAGTGCACCACCTCAGCCATGTTGATTGCTAATCAGCAACACCTGTTCACAGGGCAGAAATAGGTGTAGACTTAAGCCGGTCTGAAGCTACCAACTCGCTTACTTCTTCGGTGCTACGAGCACCCATTTGTTGCTGTGATCATGCTTCTGCAAAATTCCTGAGTGTCTAGGGTGCGTTTTCCACTGAACTGAACTACATTTTTTTGGGGGGGGGGGGCGCAAGTGCCGTTTTTCATTATTTTATTGAGAGAGATAGTGACATGATTAAATCAGAAACTGGGATGAAGAGTTGGGGGGAGACATAGCAGAAAAGCCGGACAGGGGATTTGAACCGGCGGCACTGCTCGACCTATGGTCTGGGGGACGCGCTGTTAATTTTTTTTAAGGTTCCCCACATTATTTAAGTCATTTTTGATGTTTTGCATGACGAGGATTCAAGCTGGATTTTTTTTTTCCAGTGGGGACAGTGGATCCAAGTGGTCCCCACTAGAGAGGTGGGAGAGAGGTGTAGTAAACACTTCTCTCAAAAGCAGACAACACAATAGTCCACGACCCCACTGTGACATACTGACCCTGACCCAGGGTTCAGCAACTTCAGCATGTGACGGTTTTGAGGTGCGCAGTGTTTGCCCAAGCTTACCCTGTTCCATTCACTCAGCAGGTGCTTGCTGTGTTCAGAATACGCCTGTCAGTAGACATAATACAACTTGATTCATGTGTTGTCGTGTTATGCTGCTCAGAGATGTAGAGGAGCCTTCGGTCATTCATTTTGCACTGCGAATGGCCTGACGTAATTCTGATTTTGATTATGACCTGAATTTGATTTGAAGTTGATGTATGCCATTCATACGGCACAGAGGTCACTTCTGAATCTGAAATTAGAACTATGCAGCAGAGCTGCAGCTAACGATTATTTTGATCATTGATTAATTTGCCGTTCTTGCTGACGATTAATCGATTTAATCGGTTCATTTTCCATTTGAAATCAGAACCATTATTCATTAGCTTTTTTTTTGGCCCTTTCATACTATTTCCATCGTTATTCAAAATTAGCTAGAAAAGGGGTGAAAAAGGGAGAGGAGACATGCAGCAAATCTCTTGGTGAGGAGAACGAAGCCACGATTCTCGATGTGCTTTCTAGTGCACTTACTCTTAACAGACTGAGCTGCTGCGCAAAATCGGAAGGTTTATTAACCTGAAACGTTATTGATATTGCAAACTAGCAAACATTGAACAACATATATTCAACACATTTGAGTGGAAGAGGGACCAAAAAAGGAAACAATTAATCACTGTCGATTAATCGGTCATCAAATTAGTTGCCGATTAAATCAATAATCGATTATCATCGATTAATCGATTAATCAGTTGCAGCTCCACTATGCAGTCATTGATGATCTCTGTTTAGTGCAGATTGCGCACTAACATTTCCATGTTAGTTTTATCAGCCTACTCCTCCGTGCTGGCTTGTGGCATATTGGAAGAGGGGTTTTCATCCATGTGGGTTTCACCAATCCAGCCCTTCAACCCATGTGCTGAGTGTCAAGCAGGGTGGCATTGGCTACCATTTAAGTCTTTGGTATGACCCAACCAGGATTCCCAATCCAGAGGCGGACACTCTACCGCTAGGCCACTGGACTGCTAAAGCAATATTCCCGAAGCACTATTAAAGCATCAATGAAACCCAGGAATAATGTAGAGCCATGCTTTCCGTAGGATTTAACAGTCTCTTTCCGAATTGTGATGTCACAGGGGCATTGTACAGGGTGCTCCCCAGAGTGTTGGCATACAAGACTTTGTGCAAGTGTTATCACACAAAGGAAAAGGTTAGCCATCTTGAAAGATCAAAGTGCCATGTTCCCAGACAAGCTTTTGGGTCACTTCTCACTGTAGATAGTGGCTGTGTCCGAAATCGCCCCCTAACCCCATATAGGGCACTATATGGGACGCACGCCATTTTGTAGGGGTGTCCGAATTCTCCATGTGCCCCATATAGGGCACTGAAAGTATCCCACAATGCACCGCGAAATGTAGTGAGCATCGGATGTACCCTAGACGGAGAAATATAACCCATAATGCATTGCGAGACGCATTACACTAATTAAAACGTAGAAGAAGACGACGCACGCGCTCCAAAACAAAAACAATGGAGGACGGCGACAGGACGCAGCAGCAACCGACGGCGGCAAATAATTATAAATGTGAGTACAATTGATTCACTATGCGACAGCGGTGACGTAAGTTAACAGATTCTAGTGTCCGAAATCTCGCCGCTGAGATTGAGTGGACTATATAGTCAGTGCCCTATCTAGGGAGTAGGGGATAGGGAGCGATTTCGGACGCATCCACCGTGGTGGGTGCACACCAGAGGGACAGGGCGGAGTCACTGTGATGTGGCTCCA
>OMKY01214888.1:0-10685 GCA_900302395.1 Bregmaceros cantori | reverse complement strand
CAACACACGCAGCGAGTCAAAGCCACGCCCCCATAGCTGCCGTCTATGGAACGTGTGGAATGCCTGGTATGTAACGTTGTACGCCTCATATCAACACGATATCGGTTTAGAAAAATACTCGTTTTTCACTTCTCTACGTTCTGGTATCGTTTTAGAAGACTTATCCTCATGCTAGAAGTATGATTTTCACACAGCACATGGACAAGCATGTCATGATGACGTAGCAATGAAACACAGGTTCCGACGTCGCAAAACGGCTGCGGCGATAGCGGCAAGCTAGTTCTGGACGTCGCAGGGCGACTGCAGCAGTCAAAGAGTTAACAAACTCATTACATCAGAAGTAAACACACAGCAGGGGAAGCTCCACCCGCTCGGAGCGAATGGAATGTGGGAAAACAAAGGCGGATATTGCACACACTGACAAACCATAAGTCATGCAGACAACTTTAAAATGTGCTCCTAGAATCACCCCACTGTCCTTCCTGCTTGACTATAACAATGTAATAATAATAATAATCATAATAATAATAATAATAATAATAATAATAATAACCAGTGGTGGAAAGTAATAAATTGCATTTACTGTACTGTACTGCATTTACTGTAATTAATTACTTTTTATGAGTAATTTTTACTTTTACTCAAGTACATTTTTACCTTAATACTTTTTACTCATTACATTCAAGTCCCCTCACATTACTGATTACGAAACATATTGGTGGATGGTGAAGATTTTTAATTCGGGCGGAAAGTTAAACTCCTGTGCAACCTGGTAAGCCAGAACCAACGCATTGTCCGTGCATCGCACATTGCTAGATGGTAAATTCTTTACCATTGCTAGTGTACAAATATAAAACAAAAAAACTGGGTGTAAAATAGCTTAATGTAAAAAAATGTTTCCTTAGTGGAGGTCTGCATTCTTGGAGTGAATTTCTAGTTAAAAGCTGTAATTTGAATATTGATTAAAAAAACTTTTTTTGATTTATGACTCATGCTTTTTTGCATTAAATACTTGAAAGTAGCTTTTATTGATTTTACTCATTACATTTTAAATGAAGTAATTTTGTTCTTTTACTCGAGTACATTTTGAGATGGGTAATTGTACTTTTACTCTGAGTACAATTTAAGAAAAGTAAAGATACTTTTACTCAATTAAAAATTTTCAGTACTCTGTCCACCTCTGATAATAACACATTTTATTTATAAAGCACTTCATATTGTTAAAAACGATCTCAAGGTGCAACAAAAGGATAAAAAAAACACATCAACACAGATAAAAAAACTGGTCAAGAAAAGGCTTTTCTAAAAAGATATGTTTTTAGACCTTTTTAAAAAGAGTCAATAGTCTGTGGCGCCCTGGTCTGGGATTGAGTTCCAAAGTTGGGGAGCGGCTGAGCAGAAAGCCCGATCACCCATGGTGTGGAGTTTGGTGTTTATGTTCAATGACGTTTGTGAATGAGATATGAAACGTTTGGCCCGATAACGATAACTACATTAATTTTATAAAGTGGGCAAACCTGGCCAATAACCGACATGCAATTAGAGCTGCAACTAACGATTAATCGAATTAATCGGCCATCTTTTCTGACGATTAATCTGTTCATTTTCTCTTTGAAATTGGAATATTTGTATTTTCGGAACAAATGCCTTTTTTGCGCCCCATTCAGAGCTTTATTCGGGATTGGCTGGGAAAAGGGTGAAGAAGGGGGAGGAGACATGCTGCCAATATAAATAACCCTTCATTGCTATGGGCATATCAGTATCTGTGAAATTCCAATGCTACCAATATGCGGAAAAAAAACCTGCCAATATATATCAGTGGCAAATATATCGGACACTAATATGTTTATGTTGTTCAATCTTTTGTCATTAGTTGGTTAGTGCAATAAGAGCATATTCTTAGAAGAAAAAAATAAATCCCAGAAAACAGAAATCATTTTCTCTAATTCATACAGTGTTGTGTTTAGATATAATTTGTACATAATATTTGATTGCATTTCAAACATCAGATGATGTCACTTCATAACATACATGATGCTGTCATGTATATGCAATATGGCGAACTATACGGAATCTTGAAACTTGTAATATTATTGAAAATTTGACTGATATAAAAAAGGAAATGAAAATTTGAAATGGTTTGCTGAATGGAATGAAGAGATACATTGAACAGCCACCAGGAAATTCTGCAATGCTGCTTTTATGAACGTAATCACCCCACCCCCTTCTTTCCCTTTCATCCCCATTCATTTCCCTCATTCTTTCTCCGATTCTTTCTTTCACTCTCTTTTTTTTTAAAAAGCCAATAACACAGACATAGAGTGGATTTCCCTATTGTGGGCAGGGCTTTAAACCGGTTCAAGGAATGAAAACGAAAACCGAAACAGAAACAAAAGAAGATTTCTTCAATTGTTCCGGAACAGAAACGGAACATAACGAAATCCACAAAACCGGTTAGAAACGTAGTGTTGAACATCTGAAATGAATCTTAGACACACTACCATAGTTTGCTTTTACCATAGTTTCACTGACATGCATACGTTTAGGGAGGAGCCAGAGGCACTGGAGCTTAGGTGTCCCACATTAGGCAGTGGCCCATAATAAAGTATAAAGTAATATGTGCGTGACACGCATTACGACACACATGTCAACTGACGGCACCTCCGTGTCAGAATGCATACGGACCCGGCCAGACATCTGCTCCACTCTCCTCCAGTTCACTAGGGTGTGAGTGTGTCTCTCAATCTGTGTTACAGCTATCGGCAGGAACTTTGAGATTCAAACAAAGGTCGACTTTGTGCAGCTTAGATCGTAAAATTGGTAAAACTCTAAGCTTGGCGTTGCCAAGCTTACGCTAGGTTTCCACTACAGAGTGTCATTTTTACGGTACCATACGGATATTTTCCGCCCGGATTCTGTACGGTATAAAAACAGTGGTTTCCATTGTGGCCACTACGGCATGCAGCACTATGGTATTCGTGCGTGAACAAACAACGCACTTTGCCGGAATCTGGAGTTGGCTGCCAACATGGCTGCCCACCAGGCAGGGGCACTGCAGCTGCATACGCGTTTGTTGTGCGTGTGTGTGTGTTTGTCCGTGCGCCGGACCGGGATGAGTTCAGAAAGACAGAGAAAAGGGGGAAAGAGAGAAGTGAACACACACACACACACACAACAAACGCGCACGCACGAGGCCACTTCTGTAAAACATTTGAATATATATATTATTTCTCCTTTGATGCGCAGGAGCGCACAGTCCACCGATTGCTCAGCGCTGCTGTCAATCACTGAGCTCACGGACCCGCCGTACGGCGCGTGCGGAAAAAATCAAAATAAATGATTTTCTGGTCTGTACGGAGTTCAATGTAGTGGAGCATGCCACGATGGTTACAACATGTTTTTTTTGCTCACGGAATCCGTACGGAAGAAAAAACACTCTGAAGTGGAAACCTAGCGTTAGGGTTTTACAAATAAACATGCCAGTCTGCAGAGATGGCAAAAGTACCCACATATTTTACTTGAGTAAGAGTAAGATTCAAGATTCATTTTGATTCGCCATGTTGCATATACATACATAAGTACATACATATGGAATTTTAGCTGGGTGGTGAGCATACTACAATAACATAAGCAGGAGACAACAGCAACAAAAAAAGCAAAATAAATTTGTGAAAAAAAAACATCAACTACAACAACAAAGTACTGATCCAAATGTCTACTCGAGTAGAGTAAAAAGTACAGGCTCAGAAACCTACTCAAACAGTATTTTTGAAAGTATGGAGTGGTAAGGAGTAGAAGTACAGATATTTTTGTTAAAAATCTACTGAGTAAAAAGTCATCAGAGAAACATACATGAAAAAACGACTCAAGTACAGTAGTATTTCTACTTTGCTAATTGAAGATATGGGCAGAGTAGCCATAAAAAAAGCAAAAGTATTGTTGCCTCAGCAAAATATGACTCAAGTTAAAGTAAAAATTACTTAAGTAGCATACTGAGTAGCTTTCAGCGAGAGCGCCCAAGACAGAGCGAGACCAAGAGAGAGACCAAGAGAGAGAAAAAGAGAGAACCGTGGAGAGAGCGAGAGAGAAATTAAGCATCCAAGAGAGAGAAAGACTGAGAGGGAGAGAGAGAGAAAGCTATGACGCCAAAATATGCGCCAACAGTTCCCAAAGGCCAAGTTGATGTAACGAGTAGCAAATTGCTGACATCTCAGTAAAAGGTATTATTTTTAATCTCAAATTTACTCAGGTAAAATAGAAAGTAACTTGCGAAAAATGTACTCCAAAAGTAAAAAAGTACACACAAAAAAATGTAACGTAGTAAATGTAATGCGTTTCTGACCACCTCTGGTTATTTGCAGAATGTTACTACTGGACCTATAATGCTAACTACACAGTAAATGTTGCAGTGTTAAATCAACACTTAAAGAGTTAAATTTAACACTGTGTCCGAGTGTATTTAGTCCTCATCAGATTTGGTGTTTTTCAGTCAGATTTGGGCAGAGGTGGAAAGAGTACTGAACAATTATAATTGAGTAAAAGTATCTTTACTTTGCTTGAATTGTACTCAGGGTAAAAGTAAAATTACCCATCTCAAAATGTACTGGACTAAAAGTACAAAATTACTTCATTTAAAATGTAATGAGTAGGAATGAAATTCAGCATACATGTTTTTTTCTTTTATTCATTTTCATCATTTTCCTGTGCAATGCGTGGACGATGCATTGGTTCTGGCTCACCAGGCTGCACAGTAGTTTTACTTGCCGCCTGAATAAAATTTTTTCACCATCCACCAAAATGTTTTGCAATCAGCAACATGAGGGGACTAAAATGTAATGAGTTAACAGTACTAAGGTAAAAATGTTCTTAAGTAAAAGTAAAAATTACACATTTCAAAAACTTCTCAGAAAATTACAAATTACTCATAAAAAGTAATTAATTACAGTAATGTGAGTAAATGTAATTCATTACTTTCCACCACTGGATTTGGGTCATTCTTTCCATAGTGTTGAACGTTGACGTGATACAGTGGGTATCCGTATTCCCCCAGGGAGCGCGCAGATAGTAGCACTGCCGCCACGGCAGTAAAGAGCCGGACGACTCTATCTTAGCGGACGAAGGCCGCGAGGGCCTGCAACCCGCCGAGTCGGCCTCAGCGCCGCTGCAACCCAAACCCCTGGGATCCGAGCCAAGGGTCGGGTGCCACATGAGTCACGACGCAATGAAAATGGCGGCCTCTAAAGAAAAAGGATGAGGTGGACGGGGCTTCGGGTGGGGCTTTGTACAGTCTTACTGACACGGTGCCTTGTAACTCTGCAAATTAACACCAACACTAGTATGTATGTCAACTCTCTTTGTTGTTGTAATAACTCTGAAAGAGTCAATTCACTTTGACACTGCATATTTAACACTGCAGGTGTTTGTACAACATTCCAAACGTACACAAGACCAAAACCACAACACACAGCATGGTAGCTTCACCCTCAACAAGACGTCTGTGTTTGTATATGCCTTGACGTGAGTGATGATTCAGATTAGCATTTGGTTTCTACATGAGTAACACTCTAAGATTAGACCCCGGTGCAGTGTAGTGCCCTGGAGTGTCATAGCAGTGTCCTATGAACCAGCGTAATAAATCTGCTGTAATGAGTCATGATATTATCTCGTGCACTGATAACACCTCCCCTGATTAGCAGCATGTGAACTGACTATCAGGATATTGTGCTAACCACAAACAGCCTTTGTTCCAAGAACGAGGCTATATCAAGGTAAAACGAGGATCACCACCAACCATCTATACGAGTCCACAGTTAAGAGGAGCGTTGGGAATATTGACCCCACACAGCACCTCTTCTCACCCCTCCCAATGGTAGAAGTTTCAGAGCTCATGTAATGAGGGTGATAAATTGATGTAATCAAGTATACAAAGCAGGGCTTGAAAACGAAATTATTTTTAAAATGTTCAGTTCTGAACGGTTCAGACAGGCCTATGTTTAACGTTTGTTCTCGGAACCGTTCTGCCACCAAAGTATTAGTCCTGAACCTGTTCGGAATGCAAAAATTCAGTTTGTTCTTACAACTGACTTCAGTGCAATTGTATTAACGTGAAAACCGGGTTTAAAACACCGTTACATTCACTTCCTCGCCTGTCCACGAGATGGAGCCCCAGAACCACGGGGCTTGATGACTGAGAGTGAAAGATTCCCCCTGGTGTACCCAGCTTTCTGGCTTGAGCCAGTTCTTTCCCCGCGTCCGTCCGGGCTGTTTTGGTACACCAGAGTAACTGCACGGGCTGACACCTGTCTGAATCAATACCCAAAAGTGTCGGAGAGGGGCTCCTCAGACAGTCAGTCAGTCATGTCAGAATGTCCAAGTATCCACCACCGTGATACCACACCAACAACCCTCACCGATCATCACCAAAGGTCTATTTCCTACGTCAGTTTTTGTGCATGAAATTTAGAGTTCAAATTCCGGAGCCTAAAGTCGATGTGATTGCATCGTCAGTGATTCAGAACGGCATTTACAGACGTTTCGACCATAAACCATACGCCCTCCACCACTCTGTTAGGTCCCAGGGGTTGATCATTCCTCCTGGTGCACTCACTTCCTTCCAATTATTCCAAATGAATCATAGTATATTAGACAAAGACACACAGAGGTGCAATTTAGAAGAGTTCGTGTTCATAAATACGTGAACTCTGTAAACCCTGTCTCTGCTGTCTGAATGTGGATGTGAAAGAAGTGGGGAAAGAGAAGTGAAACAACGCTGGTCAAAATATTGTGTGCTGTTGTAACCACAGGAGGCAGTTTTTTTTTTATCATGCTCATTTACCCGATCGAAAGTGGGCCCTTTTTTGCAGCTTTCTTATGTGGGACGGTCAGTTGCATAGGGTGAGACGGTGAAATGTAGTGCTGAACAGTTGAACATATTGTCAGACACATTATCAGAGTTTGCTTTCCACCATAGTTTCACTGACATTCATTAGTTTAGGGAGGAGCCGGAGCCACTGGAGCTTAGGTGTCCCACATTAGTGGCCCACCCTAGGGCAATCCACCCTATTTAATTAGCCAGCAATAAAATATTGTATGCATCGACTTGGCTAAAATTAGGGAAGAACATATTTCAGTATAAGTGGGGTATTCCTCTAACTCTGCTGACAGCTGTTCACCTGACTGGGTCAAACGTCACCCAGTGACCCAGTACCCCGTGTACCAGCATGTGTCATCAAGTTAACAGCAGCCAAACACGCAGGGAGTGGCTGGGTTCTGGAGTCTCTGCTGCTAAAATTAGATAACCATTACCTGTGTATGAGCCAATGAACAATGACACTGGTCTCTTAAAATGCTCGACCTGTGCGCTGGATGTAGTGACTGTGAACTAATACTGGTCCCTTAGTTTTAGGGACTTTAAGCAAGCACGGTTTTCACGACGGCACCCGGAACATGATTGGTGCTCCACTGATCGAGACTCGAGCCGTACTGCCGGCCTGGTTTGCCGTCGTGGAGAGAGTCAACCTCCCGTACTGTCGACTACGCCCGAGTCTTCAATGAGCTCTGGGAGGTGAATTTAAATTATAATTTTAAAATAATGTACTTTTTTGATTTATTAATTCCCGAACCCCATTTTAATTAAGCCTAAGTATACTAACTTTGACAAACCCATGAATACAATATTTTATTATTATCATTCTTATTATTTATTTTTTATTTTTTTGACACTTATCTTCTATTATAGCAGTAACACAAACTCCTCCTGTGAAATGAACTGATCTCCAAGTGCATAAATCAACTTCTCTCATTTTGAAAAGGAATGAGAGAGCGCACAGGACACACTTTTATTCTATTCCGATCTTGTACGCGCTAAACATCATCATCTTTTTTATCAGTGTTTGTGTTTATGAATAAACAATTTGATCACGGGTGACAAATACACCCCCTAATGGAAAACTGATGTATTACACATGTTGTAACATGGGAGTATCTCATATTGGCTCAAGAATACTGTAAACGTTGATTCTCCCAAAAAACTATTAGAATTGTGCAGAGATGGGACCAAGTCCCTCGTTCAAGTCCCAAGTCTCAAGTCTTGTTTGGGCATGTCAAGTCCCAAGTCAACTCCAAGTCAAGTCATCATTAACATGCTGTAATTTTAGCTCCAGAATCTGATTTTAATAAAGTCAAAAGCAAGCAATAGTTTTGCTTTTATAATATAATTGTTTGCGTTTGTGCTACATTATTAAAATCAGATTATGAAGCTAAAATTACAGCTTGTTAATGATGACTTGATTTGGAGTTGACTTGGGACTTGACTTGACTTTCCGAAACAAGAGACTTGAGACTTGGGACTTGGTCGCATCTCTGGAATTGTGAATCAAATTTTGAAATAACATCGACAGCCGTAGTGTGTACAACATGCATGTGTGTGAGTTTGTGTGTGAATATCAATCATATGTGTGAAACAGGCGGTGTCATCCTCTGACCAGATCAAGTTCAACCGTATGATGTTACATTTGGAAAGTCAAGCCTGTGTAGTAACCTTGAATGTTCCACTCTAAATTTAGTTTTCATGCAGCACGAGCTACGTTTTTTCCCCCCACTAGTCTGGATTGCCATCATGTTGCCCCCTGTGCCACATGCTGCTAGTAGCAGTATGGCACCGCCCATCCTCTCGGAACAGGAGCATGTAATTTTGTCAAAGACGTCGGGATTTGGGGTTCTGGGAAGCCATTTAGGATAGAGGTTAGGGTTAGGGTTGGGGTTAGGGTTAGGATCCGGTATTAGGTTTAGGCTTAGGGTTAACCCGCAATACTGCGGTGACGAAACGACTGTGACGAAACGGCCCGTATCCTCTGGAGACTGGTGAACACGGCTAAGCCACACGGCTAAGCCACACAACAATCATAATAATAATAATAACTAGACGCGCTGTTACTTATAGGCTACACAAATGCACCAAAATGTAATCAGTTGTCACCAGTGGTACGCATGCGCGCTCTTGGTGGTACGCGGGATTATAGTCATGCAAATAAATATTTTCACGATCTGCCAGAGGTGGGACGCAAACCTGGGACTGGACTGGGCTTGGCAGACCATAGCGCTAACCACTACACTAACTGTGTTAGTACAGGCTACATAAATGCACCAACATTTAATCAATTGTTCCGTTTGGCATTTCCAACCACTCTACAAAATTCAATCCAGATCCATGCATATGTTTGTTTGTCTGTCATCCTGCTGACGGACAGACAAACCAACGCGACCGAAAACATAACCTGCTTATCGTGAGGAAATAATGATGATTATATTAATAACAAGTATGCCTTAGGGTAAAATGCAAGCAAGTCTGGAAGAATAGGATTCCATATTTGCATAGATTAACACACAACACAATAAGTGAAGGTAGCAAAACACAAGAGAATAATGATAATCCTCGTTAATAATTGTTTTAATTAATCAGGAAGAAGAAACTAATTAAAGACGGATTCATCAATGATCAAAACGACCTGAGACTTGCAGCCTTTGCTGAAAGTAATACAGTCGATTATACTTTATTATAAACAGTGTTTTTTTGTGTTTGTTGAATATCGAAGGCGAACACCTGCTACCATCTATCAGACATGGATACTACAGACACCCTCACAGGCTGCACACACACACACACACACACACACACACACACACACGGAGAGACACACACTCACTCGTGAAGAGACTTTATCTTATCTCCATTACACAGCACTGTCGGAGATAGCGCCGCTAGGTTCCCCACAGAAGCAGGGCTCTCCGGTTGCGTCAAACTAAATCAAAATAAACTTGTGTTTGCCTGCGATGTGGAGAAATTTACATTAAAAAGTACAACAGATCATATCTAACTGATCAAAATATCTAACCGATTGCTCGACTAATTGTTTCAGTAATCGGCAACTAATCGACTATTAGATTAATCTTTAATTGTGCTGCCCAGTAGCACAGTCGGTTAGACAGTGCACTGGAAAGCACGCATATGCCTTAATAGCGCGGTGAGTCGGTGGTTCGAATCCCACCACCGACGTAATTCCCGCATGTCTACCCCCCATCTTCACCTGTATCCACTAACCCTAATAAATAAAGCTTGGAAGAAAAAACAGCCTGAATGGGCTGGAAAAAACATTTTTAAAAAATCTTTAATTGCAGCCCTAATCAAAAATAATTGTGTGTTGCCGGCCTACTTTTGATCGCCAAACAATGCTTTCAATAAGAACTTGACGGTCAGCTTAACTAACAGCCCTGACACCTGGATCTGTCATTAGAAGCGGTAACACACCCGCAGCCACATCCTCTCTTTGCTCCAAGTGGAACACTTCCTTGTGCAGCTCTGTGTTATGGTGGCTCGGTGCCAAGCCAAATATTGAGATCTTCAACATTGTTCCAATTTATTACACAATGTTGTTCCACAAATACATACTTAATATGTATGGTCGGATGTGGCAGTAACACGCTCCATCACATAAGAGATGCACAAACAAAGAGGTCTGGTCTGTTTCAATCCTTTCCGTAACCAGGTTCTGTGCATTGCGTTCGCATGATTCAGCCCTCTGCTGCTTGTACCTTTTTCACCAAGTTAGGGTTATAAGGGCTCTATATAAAACTATATATATATATATTTATATATCTATATCTATATATCGATATATCGATATATA
>OMKY01214884.1:0-13747 GCA_900302395.1 Bregmaceros cantori | reverse complement strand
TTACTCTGTTACAATTTTTTGGTGTACTTTTTTTACTTTTGAGTACATTTTAGAGCATGTACTTTTTACTTTCAAAAATACTTTTTGAGTACATTTCTGAGCCTATACTTTTTACTTTACATGAGTAGCTATTTGGATCAGTACTTTGTAGTCTTACTCGAGTTGTTTTTTTTACAAATGTATTTTACTCTTAAGTATTTTACTCAAGTAAGAAATCCCAGTACTTTTGCCATCTCTGGATGAAGCCGAACACTTTACTCCACGTCGTGAAACGCTACACAACTCACCAGCCAGCTGTCGATTTTTTTACCCCCTTCGCTTATTTTTGAACATTCAGCGCGCAAAGCAACTTAAATACGAACTTTAATTCTAGACGGTAGAATGGAGAATTTGGAATAACCAGATATGGGCAGAGTAGCCATAAAAATGACTTAAGTACAAATATTGTTACCTCAGTAAAATATTACTCAAGTAAAAAGTAAAAAGTAGGCATCCAAATAGTTACTGAAAAAAATTAAAAAGTAATCCACAAATAAGTTACTTAAGTAGCTAAAGTACGGAGTAACTTCCAGTAAAAAAATGAAATAAGGAGACCGAGACTGCGTGAGAAAGACAGCGAGAGACCAAGAGACAGACAGAGAGAGAGAGGGAGCGCCCGAGAGATGGAAAGACCAAGAGAGAGAGAGAGATATGACGCCAACGTATGTGCCAACAGTTCCCAACGAGTGTCGCTAAAGGCCAAGTAAAAAGGCTTTTTTTTTACCTCAAATTTATTCGAGTAAAAGTAGAAAGTAACTAGTGAAAAATGTACTCTGAATGTAAAAAAGTACTCATAAAAATTGTAACGGAGTGAATGTAATGCGTTACTGCGTATCTCTGGGAATAACGCACAGTCACTACATAGCACATTAAGTCTACAGACATGTTTCAGCGCCCAATCTTGCTTCCTTTTTACCTGCGCCGGGGCGGGGCCCGCAGAGCAGGTTTTCACCCGCGTTGGTTTGTCCCCTCGATAACTGAAAAAGTTGAACACAGATGTGTGGTGGATTTCTTTAGCCTATTAAGTAACATAATATATATATATATCTTTTTATTTATTTTTTACAGATTTGTAATCAATACGCTCCCCTCACATGTTCTTGTCTCTCTCGTCGTCTCTCTCCAGATTCAAATCTCCCACAAAAACAAGGCTCGCATGTTGATGGGCGCTCCGCAGGGCTGCAGCTTCCTCTCTTCCATCATCCGGAGGACGCGGAGTGAGAGCAAAGACTGATGGGACGCACACTAACAAACTCTCCTCTTGGAACCGTCACACATACATGTTTACAAAACAGGGACAGTGCTGGAGTTCAGGTCTCTTCCGTAATATAACAAACTAAGTTTATTGTCGTTATGCACTGGACATACCAAATACAACAGACACTGAAATAATTTTTGAACAATATCATTGGTGGAGGGTGCTGTCCCCTAGTGTTGAGTGAAGCTAACGTGACGAAGAGGCGTTTGAAGACATTTAGCCTCTTCTCCTGAGAAAGTGTTTCTTAGTTACGCTGTGTTGTGCCAAGCTGGTTTAAGGCACACTAAAAACTGGCTCAGACTACAATACAACACATATATAATTAAAGCCAGCAGGTTGGTTTGCAACCAACCTCGTAGACACCGTATCTCCGACTGGCTCATCAACTTCAAAGGGGCCGTATCACCTACTGGCTTATCAACTTCAAAGGCACCGTATCACCTACTGGCTCATCAACTTCAAAGGGACCGTATCTCCTACTGGCTCATCAACTTCAAAGGGACCGTATCTCCGACTGGCTCATCAACTTCAAAGAGACCTATCACCCCCTGGCTCATCAACTTCAAAGGAACCTTATTTCCGACTGGCTCATCAACTTCAAAGGGACCGTATCACCTACTGGCTCATCAACTTCAAAGGGGCCGTATCTCCGACTGGCTCATCAACTTCAAAGGGGCCGTATCAAGATCAAGCGATCACATGGCTTGTGTTCGAGTCCGCTTCCAAACCCATCGCATTGGTTGAGGAGGAGCTCATTACACGTAGTAGGAGCCGCCTCGAATGTCAACAGCCGCTTACAGTTTGCATGTCGACCGGTGCGGCTGCGCGCACCTGCACGTTCCATTAAGCTACAAGTTGGAGCCTCCGAGATAATGCGGCCAGCCCGTTGGTCCTTACGTGGTCACGTGGTTCTACACGCAGCGTTGTGAGGCATCTCGGACGCACCGACTCGGTGCGAAGGAAACAGCAGCATTGAAATACTACTAGTAGATGCTAGACACTCATTTGACAAATATTTTAGGTAACTTGAATGGAACCTGAATGGAGATGTAGCGAACACACGCTCGTACCGCCCGGAATGCAGTCAATTGTCTTATCGTCCAACAGCAGCCATGAAGACGGCGTCTTACCGTCTCGATGGATTGCGGTAAGGTTCCATTTTGGGAAACGAAAGAAATGCAACTTGCGCGATGATGCTCCATAGACTTTAACACAGCGATTTCCAGGCATGTCTTTCGCACCGTGCGCGTGCAGGAATGTAAACAACTCCACGTGTATCCAGGCAACTCCGCCCAAAACGACGAGCTGCTACTCTTCTAGTGGTAGCAGGCTTCCACGAGTGACATCACAATCTCGTTCCCAATAACTGACTGGCTCATAAACAATGCTCTCCGCAACGTTTCTGACAGCCAACGTTCAATTTTCCATGTCCCACGTTTAATGTGCTGTTCGTTTCTGCATATGACACCCACTCATATCCATGTCAATTGCCAGTGGCTTTGACGCCAACGTTGCCGTGTCTCTACCCATTCACTTACATGGCATTTTCTGGATCTCGCCGTTACAACCGTCAACTAATTTTGGTGGAAACACAACATCAAACCTCTAAGACTTGGCACAACACAATGTACCTGATGAAGAGTTTTGGTGTTTTGATCTGTGACCAGATCCAAACACTCACTGAGGACCTTCAGTAATTATATATTTGTAGAGCACATTAAAATATTGAGAGGCAGCCTGACAAACATTGAATCCAACACTGCCGGTGGACTGAGAGTCTAGTGGTTTGGAAGAAAGTCCCGTGTGAGTGCAAGGTCCTAAGCTTTGCTAACATCTTTTACCACTCTTGTATCACTCTAAACGCTGTCTACGACTCTAGTTCGAAGGTGATAAGGATGGATGGGACTGAGCGACCCTACAACACTTTTGCATTTCGACAAGTTCCAAGCTCGCACTATGAAGCTCCACTGCTGCACTCTGGATATTTTATCAACATGAACTTCCTGGACCATATTTTGGACGATTCACTTTTACATTCTTCTATATGTTGTCTGAGGAGAAGATCGCCTGGCAAGGCAGAATCAATGACTCGTTCACACATCGCTCGCCGTTCATGGTTGTTGATCTGGATTAAGTAGGGTCTAGAAAGGGGAGGATCCAAATCAAGATATCAAATCACAGCGCAGTAAGCGTGACAAGTAGGAGGAGCATTCAAGGGCACATAGCATACGCTGCCCACGCCTCGCACAAACCGAACTCCGCCCACTCCTCGCCTCACACAAAGCGGGCTATGATTGGACCGAACGAACAAGTCTCTGCTCGGTCCAGACCCAACGACCGTGAGCGATGAGCGCACAATTTGTTGTTTTGGCTTGCCAGGCCAAGGAGAAGATGGGACCACTGATATCGGCGTCCCCAAAACATTCCTACAACTTTGGTCACAGCACCGGCACGATGTTAGTTTATTGGATATCATTATAGTTTATTCATCTAACCCTGCCACTTCGACCAAATGTTTCATCCCTCACAATGTTCAGAATGTTCACTGGCCCGTTAGAAAAGCTTGGAATTGAATGCAGAACTAGATTTGACTACATGCATATAATCGCACACAGAATGTTTAGTTCAAAGTTAGCTAATGTGATACAGGTTTATACAGCAATGCAATGATTATGAATAAGGATGGAAAGGAAGCGGAAAAGAATGGATTTTTTTAAAGCCGAAAAAGAGGGAAAGACTCGTCAAATACTCGTCGAGAGTCATTGACCTAGATTCCCGAGTCAAGTCCGAGTCTTTAGGGCGCGAGTCCGAGTCGAGTCTCGAGTCCCGTTTTTGGTGACTCGAGTGACTTGCGAGTCGAGTCTTTTCTTTTCGAGTCTGCTCCTCTTGCTTAGGGTTGCTTAGCAGCGCAGCAGACGTGTTATATAGGCTTTTTTTTCAAACATTTTTAAAAATTATTAAACTTAATTAAATGAGTCAGGTGGTCAGAAAAGTAAGGTGGGACATTTGGGGGAAGTAACTTTAATCAAACTACTTTTTTCAAAGAAGTAACACATTAGATTACTTGTTACTTAAAATACTACAAAAAAATGTGTGACATTCAGGGCTTTGAACCAATATTTTTTCCCCATCGGTTCGTTCCGAACAGAAATGGAATTATAACGTTTTCAGTTATGAGTTCCACCAATAAATTGACGTTCCCGCACAGGTTAGAACAAAATAATATTGTTCCCGGAACGGTTAATTTCGTTCCTGTCAGCTGTTCAATGCTAATAATATATGTCGAGGCGAACCCACAACGACTCGCTACAGAGACCCGCACCTGGTAGCGCTTTATGTACAAGGTCTTGTTGCATGTCGAGGCGAACCCACAACCACATGCTCCAGAGAATCCCACGACGATTCATACTTCACGGCTGCATCGTAGATCTTATAAGTACTCTTGTTTTATTCTTGAAGTTATCCCAAAGTGCACTCCTTTTTAAGGAATGAAATAAAACCGCTACTACCCGGTTACCATTGTTTTTAAATAAGTGTTCCTGTTCCAGAACACAAAAAATATAATGTTTCCGTTTCTGTTCCCTGGAAAATGCAAAAAGTTCCCGGTTTTCGTTCCTTGAACCGGTTCAAAGCCCTGGTGACAACACTGCTGGCCTTGTGGTGGTTTGAAGAAAGACTGAAGATGAAACCAAACCTACAAACTTAAACCTTCTCCAAGATGGCCGACCGTGCCCTGCGGGCTCCGAGGAAAATTATTTTTACATTTTTATATTGTTTGTCATTTTAAAGTTAACTTTATTTTACTGTTCATGCTAATCACTTTAAAAGTAAAAACTTTCTTCGTGAGTTATCGGTGTTAACATTATTGTTGTTTGTATTAGTGTATCTCTTTTTATTTTTTTATTTTTTAAGTTATTTTTTCCGGCGTCAGCGCCGTTTTTCCATCTTTATTGGATAGGATTAGTGGGAAACTGGGTTGACGAGATCGGGGGTAGACATTGCAGACAAGTCGACGAGCGTAGTCGAACTCGCGACACTGCGGACGCTGCGGTAGACACAGCGCCACTCAGATAGCAAAAGATGATTGAATCAATGTTGTGATATTGGTCCGCCTGATGGTTGCAAACAACAATGACGTGAGGAACAGAGGTAGATGTTGAAAGTGTTCGCTATGATCAACATTGAAATAATGTTGCCCTGCCAACCAATTCTGGACAATGAATCAACCTTGATTAAACTCTGCTATAATCAACATTGAAAAATGGAATGGAATGGACTTCATTAGTCAGCGAAGGCTGAAATTTGCTGTGCAGCCCAGCAGCCGTTGTGTGTGACTTGAAAACACAGAAATACATTAACATCAAAGAGCATAGAATAGCATCAACATGGATTGAACTATACCTACATCCATCCAACATTCATCCATTAAAGGGCCATTTCAACATGTTTTAACCTTCCTCTGTATGTCTAATATGCCTCATTTAAAAATAATCATTTTACTCTTATGATGGTTGCTCCAAACCGGTCCATTAGTCATATAACTGCCATGTAACCGAATGACAGCGATCTCACTAATGGACAGGTTTGGAGGAACCCTATAAGAGTAAAATTATTAATATTTTTAAGTGAGGCATATTAAAAGCATACAAAGGTTAAATTGCTAGGTATGCTGTATTACAGTGGCTCTCAAACTTGTATTTTAATACAAAGACCCCACATCATTATGTAATTGTTTTAGCCTTTGGATTGGCCATTTCCAAAAAAAGAAAAGAGGTTGAGGACAGCACTGCTTTACAGCATTCTATATGAACAAACAAAACAGACAGTTATCCATTTATTTATTACACAAAATAAGTGACATTGGTAGATCATTTTAGTATTTCCAATTTTCATTAATTTTTTATGCAGAAATGACACATCCGTACTTGTACATTTTCAGGGGACACAAGTCTCTGAACAACCCCAGTTCATACATTACACAAATCAAAAATAAAATAAGAAAACAAAACATTCAATATTCTTTTCAACTTTTACATATTCCGATGTTTAGATATACTGTATGCATTTTTTGTCTTTTTCTCCTTTTTTTTTAAGAAAAAAAAAAAAAAAACACACACACATGCCTGTAACAGCCCATCCATTTGCCCTGAACCTCCCGAGGACACTGAATTAGGCCGTCCTTTAGAACAACATGAACATGTTCTTCCCAAGGGTTGGGAAGATGTTACTAGTGTTATCGCTGAAATTTTTACATGCAGTCTATGATTAATAGTAGTGGAGGAAAATTATAAAAAGCAATAACACGTTAAGAATTATTTCATTATTTTAATATTTTATTGTTTGGGTGATATTGGGGTAGTAACTGAAGAGTTCAGATGCAAAAAACCCTTACTCCACTTGACCACTTTTTGAGAAAAGGGGCATTTTTTATCAGGCCATTTTATTTAAACGGATGAGAAGAGATATTTTAGACACTGCGGGGAGCGGGTTTTACTTACTTTACTTACAATTTTTCACAAAAACATTTACTTTACATATTCTAGATTTAGACAAGATTCGGGCAGTTTCCGCTGAACGGAGTCGGAATAATGCTATCGGTCCGCTACTGGGCGTAGGTACTCGCCGATACCGATATATGGAGAATTCTTGAGTATTGAAAAAAAATCAAAGCGTTCGGTCAGGCAATCCATACTGAATCGAATCGCCATGATGGGTGTGATTTACACTCCTAGTACGTGCTACCACCAAAATGTCTGCCGCCGCCAAGCCATGACGTCACCGTGCAACAGCCCTATTAGATAGCTAGTAGCTACCTCTGTTCTTTTTTTTGTTTGTTTCTTTTGTAAAGCAATCTTGGGTTCCTTGAAAGGCTAAATAGTTTTTTTTTCGTTATTAATATTATTATTGCCATTACCGTTATTATTATTATAGAACACCAACATTTACAGGCAACTCCACACCTACAAGAGTGGCAGACACAGTAACAAGTCATGAATCACAGAGTTTATGAGTCTATAATCCTTGACTTTAATCAACATTCTGCTCTCGTGCTGCTGTGGTCAACGAACAACGTGCTGATCACAGCAACACAGTATTAGAAATGGGGTTTAATTGTATTCATTTTTTTCTTGGAACCAACTCCCTTGCTCATCTCACACCCACACGGAACCCGGGACACACGTGCTTCTGACAGCTGGTGTCAAGGACGTGAACAACCTGCGAACAGACATTTTATATATAAATAATGCATAAAAATAAATAAAATCAGTAGTTTACCTGTTGGTAGCAATCTGGAGTCCCAGAGGATGGAGAAAGTGAACAGGTAATAGACTTTCCTTCCGGGACAGGTTTATAGACTAAATATGGTGAATATTCATTATACAATAATAATGATATTCAGATTTAATTGATCAACACGACTTAATAAAATAAGTCATTTGTCGAACTCAAACGTGGTCCTTCCTGAAGTGTTTCACAAAGTTCATTTTTTATTCTTCTTCCTCGGTGCTCAACTGTGCTTTACATCCATACCATTTGTTGTATCACTGCCCTCTACCGACTCCTTGATGCTAACACATCTACTGTACGGCGTTAGATCGGTTAACTACGGCGTTGGCCAAAGATACTGGAAACGTCAAAAATGATTCGCCCATTTTTATTTATTTATGTATCTATTTATTTATTTATTTTAATGTATGTATTTTTATTTTATTCATTCAATGATTTGTTCATTTTTAAATTATTTTAATGTATTTATTTTTCATGTATTTATTTATTTACTTATTTATTTTTTTGCTGTCTGTGTCCCTCTATTTTAACGTGTCTTTTTGTGTTGTGTCAAAAAAAACTGACGTATGATGGAGTGTGCGGCTCCCAAAAATGAATCCCTCCAAAACCCTAAGCCCTAACTCCTAACCTAACTCGAACCCCTAAACTCCTGCCTAATTACTCTAACCCAACCCTAGATCTAATCTTAACCCTAGCCCCCTACCCCTTAATCTAACCTAACCGTCATTTAAATCAAAACGAGCGAGTTCTCGTTCACCACATCACTGGGCATTTAAACACAAGAATCATCCGATCTAACGCCTGAAAAAAAATATCCCGGAAATACGTCACAGCCTGACCCAGAAGTCGGCCTTGTGTTTACCATAGATCGCCCGCAGTAAACGTACACCGAGCAGCTTCCCCTCTCTCCAGCCAGCCTTACCGTCCCTCCGGGTCCGCTACGGCGGCCCAGTTCCCCCACCACCATGGGCAAGTCTTTCGCCAACTTCATGTGTAAGAAGGACTTCCATCCGGCGTCCAAGTCCAACATTAAGAAGGTGAGGCCGGCGGGGAGGAAGGCAGTGCGCGGGGATGCTTCTTTAGCCAGAACCAAGGAATCGTCCACGCATCGCACACGACTAGAACAATTATTTGCAATGCAAGCGTCTAGCGATGTGCGATGCGTGGACGATGCGTTATTTCTGGTTCCTGTAGGCTACTTCTTTACTGGTTACCACTGGAGACATCGTTTAGAAGTATTACATTCACCGATAACGTTTGAATAGGTCGCCTTGACTTTGACTAACTTTGAGAAGAGATAATTTAGACACTGCGGGGAGCGGGTTTTACTTACTTTACTTACATTTTTCTCACAAAACATTTAATTGACACATTCTAGATTTAGACAAGATTCGGGCAGTTTCCGCCGCACAGCGTCGGAAAAATGGTATCGGTTGGATACTGGGCGTAGGTACTCGCCGATACCACAAAAAAGGTGCCGATCCTGATATCGGTGCAACACAATTTTTTTTTTTAAGCAAACGATTATTAAGCACATTTTATTATGAAAGCAAAACTATTGTTTGCTTTTGACTTTATTAAAATTGGAGCATGTTGACTTGACTTGGAGTTCATTTGGCCGCATCTCTGATGATGATGATTATTGCCTAAGATGTTTTCCATTGAGTTTCAAGAAGCACGATTGCATTATTATATATCAGGGGTGTGCATTAGGCTGTCTTGAGTAGACTTCCAGACCTACATATAAGCAATATGCCAGATTATAGCACAAAAGACACATTTCTGGTGTCCTAAAACCTTTATTAAATACATAAAACGAGCTTTATTCTGATCTGCAACCTGGGAATTGATTAAATAATTATTTGCTATAAACAATTTACGAACATTGTTATTGGGGGAAAAAAAACATTTAAACCTGGATAAAACCTTTTATTTTGAAACATGGTTGGAATCTGCTGGTACTTGTCACTCACTGAGTGATTTGAAATGTGATCTCCACTTCATAAATTAATTTGACCACTTCACCAATGTGCTTTTCCCGGTTTCCGTTTCTTGAGCGGCATGTAACCTTGGTGATCTTTTCTCAGGTATGGATCGCCGAACAGAAGTTAACGTTCGAGAAGAAGAAACAGGAGGAACTCCTGCAGGCCTACCAGAAAGAACAGGAGATTTACAACAACCGGTAAGAACAATAGTCATGAACGTCACATAGAAAGTCACAACATTCACACATTCACAATGAACAAATGAAATTTTGCAGAGTTGTTGGAAATGACGGAAGAAAGAAGTGGTTCAATTTTGGTGCATTTCTGTAGGCTATAAATATCATAACAATATACAATTATAATAATCAATTTCGTTGAGCGATAAGGAACACAGCCGCGTGTGACGTCAGGAATTATGCGCAGGCGCAGTGAACAACCCAAAGCTAACGGCTAACTGCTTGAGAGAGGGTGAGAGAGGGTGAGAGAGGGTGAGAGAGGGTGAGAAAGCACCCGAGAGAGAGAAAGATGGGCAGAGAGCGTGCACTAGCGGGAGAGGGAGAGATGACGGCAACGTACGTATGTACGCCACTAAAGGCCAAGTTAATGTAACAAGTAGCGAATTGCTGACATCTCAGTAAAAAGTAGGTTTTTTATTGAGATGTTCTGTACTGAAAGTTCACCTCAAATAAAGTAGAAAGTTGTGAAAAATGTACTCCAAAAGTAAAAAAGTACACACAAAAAATGTAACGGAGTAAATGTAATGCGTTACTACAAAACCCCCTTACTCCACTTGAGCACAATTTTTTAATCAGGCCATTTTATTTAAGCAGATGAGAAGAGATATTTTAGACACTGCGGGGAGCGGGTTTTACTTACTTTACTTACATTTTTTCACAAAAAACATTTCATTTGCATATACTAGATGTAGACAAGATTCCGGCAGTTTCTGCCGCACGGCATCGAAAAAAATGGTAGCGGTCCGATACTGGGCGTAGGTACTCGGCGATACCGATACCACAAAAAATGTGCTGATACCGAGTACGTCCAATATCGGTATCGGTGCAACACTACATGTATGTATGTATGTGTAATAAAGTACCTTTATCCTTTTACTGTGAAAATGACAAAGTGTTGTTTTTTTTCCCCAGAGTGTTGATGGGAGACGACCGCGTGAAGAACGGTCTGAACTTCATGTACGAGGCTCCTCCCGGAGCGTCCAAAGGTGAAGTTACTGTTTTAGGAGCTAGCGCCGTTTTTCATTCTTTATTGAGAGGGGGGGGGGGCATTGTAGAAAAGTCAGAGAGAGTATTAGAACCCGCGGCACTGCTCGACCCACTCTGCCAGCGTGCCCCCAAGTTTGGTTATTCTTCAATGGCAAATGTACCAACAATAAAGATGGTTTTCTTTATATTCATGATATCAACTTTGCGTGGTCCAGTAGTGGGCAGTGTCAGCACAAAACTGCTGACAACATTGCTTAAATTCCTTGGTGATTAGTTGATTATTAAAATTGTTGATGATTGATTTTCTAATCGATCATTCATCTCATTGTTGTAGTCCTACTGACAATCAAAAGTAGGCGTCCATTTCATTTTGAATAATTCTATGGCTGTGTCTGCCATAGAATTCGCTCCCTATTCCCCATATAGTGCACTATATGGGGCGCACGCCATGTTGTAGGGGTGTCCGAATTCTCCACGTACCCTATACAGTGCACTGAAAGTATCCCACAATGCACCGCAAAAAGTAGTGAGCATCGGATGTACCCAGATGGAGCAATATAACCCATAATGCATTGCGAGACGTTTTAAAAACTACCTAAACCTAATAAAAATGACACGGTGGGGGTAAACAGCGACTGACCACGGCAAATAGTTATAAATGTAAGTACTTTTTTCTGATGATTGTTGATTTTTTTTTAGTTGTATTTTTTATAATTATATTTTATAATAATTTTGACGGCGCCAACTCTAGGGTCCGTTGCTGTTGAGTGCACGATAAGTGCTATGTAGGGGATAGAGAGTAGGGGATAGGGAGCGATTTTGGGCACAGCCTTTTTGTTTGTATTGTGCACCGATTGAAATCTGCTTGTCTCTGTGTGTGTCTGTGTGTGTGTTTCGGTGACATTGAACAATGAAGAGGAAACCAAAGAGGTAAGGCAACTCTTGAAATCATTGTTTTTTAAATGATTATTAAGACACTTTCAATATTGACCTGAAAAAAATTGAATCAGGGTACATTTAAAATATGACGTTACATGCTGTGGCACAGTCTGTAAGACACTCACATCCAGCACATGTATGGTGCCTGACAAAAATGGAGATGGGGAATCAAACTTATGACGGCTCCATGCACTGTGAGACTAAGCCACAGGCACAAGAGCGTATGGGGCTGGATGAAGCTGTTTCACCAACTGCGCCACAGAGATCTCATTTTGAACAGGCCCAATCAGTCGAATGTCCACTGTTCTCCAGACCTATAGCTGCCAAATTGATTCTCTGTGCAATACCTCTCGTCTACCAGGAGGGGGAGAAAGAGGAGTACAAGTTCGAGTGGCAGAAAGGCGCCCCGAGAGAAAAGTAAGTCTGTCAAAAATAAATAAATAAATATATAAATAAATAAATAAATTATAAACAAAATAAATAAATACACGCACAAAAAGAGGTCTCCGTAAGCTGGTTGGCGTTAGATCGGATGCCTGTGTTTTAAAGGTCATGTGATGCAGTGTGCGACTCTCAAAACTGATTGCGTTAGGGTCAGGTTAGATTTGGGGATGGCAGGTTGGGGTTCAGGTTAGAGATTAGCAGAGAGGGCAAGTAATGAAGTACAAATACTTACTGTACTCAAGTACATTTTTCAGGTAACTAGTAATTTTAGAAGTATTTATTTGGTGACTTTTTACTCATACTCAACACATATATCAATACTTTATACTCATTTTCGAAAACGAGACTTGGTACCTTTTTATAGACTATATATACAAGAACTATTAACATTAGGTAATGCAGTGGATGTAAACACCACTGCATACATATGACATCCTGTACAATATGTATCTTTATACTAACAAGAGAAGCTAAGAAATGATTATTCCCTGATGTAAGCGGCTAATTTCCTCTAGTAGGTTTCACTTTTGTAAATACTTTTGAGTGTATTTCAGAGCCTGTACTTTTTACATTGACTTGAGTAGATATTAGGATTAGTACTTAATCTTAATCAAGTTTTTTTTTGTACAAATGTATTTTACTTTTACTCGAAGGAATCTGGGTATTTTGCCATCTCTGGTGACTCTGTTAGGCTCAGATTTAGGGATATGAGGTTTGTGTTAAGGTTAGGGGTCATAGCTAGGTTAGTGGTTTGTGGTAGGAGGTTATGGTTAAGGGTTATGGCTAGGTTAGTGGTGTGTGGTAGGAGGTTAGGTTTAAGGGTTATGGCTAAGTTAGTGGTCTGTGGTAGGACATTAGGGGTTATGGCTATAGGTTAGTGGTCTGTGGTAGGCGGTTAGGGCTAGGGGTTATGGCTAAGTTAGTGGTCTGTGGTAGGACATTAGGGGTTATGGCTATAGGTTAGTGGTCTGTGGTAGGAGGTTAGGGCTAGGGGTTATGGCTAAGTTAGTGGTCTGTGGTAGGACATTAGGGGTTATGGCTAATGGGCTATAGGTTAGTGGTCTGTGGTAGGACATTAGGGGTTATGGCTATAGGTTAGTGGTCTGTGGTAGGACATTAGGGGTTATGGCTATAGGTTAGTGGTCTGTGGTAGGACATTAGGGGTTATGGCTATAGGTTAATGGTCTGTGGTAGGACATTAGGGGTTATGGCTATAGGTTAGTGGTCTGTGGTAGGACATTAGGGGTTATGGCTATAGGTTAGTGGTCTGGTAGGAGGTTAGCGTTAAGTCTTGGTGTTTTGGGGGTACTGTTTAGGAGGGAGTTGCTCACCACACCACATCACCTTCTAAACACCATTTCATGTTATGTGATGGTGTTAATCCCTCATTAAACACTGTGTCTTTTATTCACAGATATGCTAAAGATGATATGACCATCAGAGATCAGCCGTTTGGAATCCAGGTGAGCTCCTAAACTCTATGTAATAATACTAAACTCTATGTAATAATTCTAAACTCTATGTAATAATACTAAACTCTATGTAATTATACTAAACTCTATGTAGTTATA
>OMKY01214879.1:0-13639 GCA_900302395.1 Bregmaceros cantori | reverse complement strand
ATCTTTTTTTTAAATTGTATAGTTCAAATAAAAATTCTATTAATCCTATTACCAATGAGTTATTTTGTACCTCATTCCAAATAGCAAATAATGCAACTGTTGGAAAGGAAATTAAATATATGTTTATATTTATATATTATTATTAATATATTAAATATATATTATAAAAATATATTTTAAGGATGAAATCCCTTGTTTTTAATTTTTTTCCTTTTCTTTAGGAAATCAAAATCATCTCATCGAAAAAAAGATTTCAAAAATAAGTTTTTTTTTTTCATGCTACATTGTACAGCCCTACTTCTCGGTGCACCCTTCATGGTGCGGCGTAAAGCTCCCCCTCTGACGAGGAATAAAAATAGGCAGGGCAACACCACCGCATACATTTCAATGTGTCCGTCTTCACTGGCTGCGAGGCGTTCAGCGATAACGCTCTATTCAAACGACTTTTCATGGCGACGTTACGCCCCCTCCTGATTGGTTCGCCAAAGAACTCGGGGCCCCTCAAGCCTGAGCAGACTCGACCCTCCTGGCGTGTTACTAGACAGACACGCATTGCTGGATCTGCGCGCCGATAGACCAGCGTGTTGATGCTCCCAAGCCTTCAAACAGTCTTATTTGTTCCATAATGGAGTGAAAGTTCCTTTATCTATGAATCACACCGATCCTTTATGTATGAATCATACAGATTTACGCATGGCATTTCTTGTACATTTATTGGAAATGTTTTGTGGTTCATATGCATCCGTGACTTTTGAAAATGTTTGAACTCAATACTCGCACTTGCGTATTCAGCTGTGTCCAGACAGTGTGTGACGTGTGTGCACCGTTTTAGTTGATCCGTTTTAGTTGTGTCGAATAAACACACACAAATCAACTGTTCATAGACGCTTTCATTCAAGATGGGGTTCCCAAAAAATAGGAGCAGGACATTTAACTCAATTGAACTGACTCAACTCAACAGATAGTTGTGTAGCGTCAAATTGCGAGTGAGAAAAGGCATCCCTTAAATTCTGATTGACCGTATGTACAACGATAACATAACTAATATATGCGGAGAAACTAGAGGGAAGTACCCCAAGATGTTAAATTAAGCTGAAATCCAGAGGTAAGTACATTTCCAAAAAAACTTAATCTAAAACCAATTTAAAAGTTGTCAATGTGAGAACTTTTGACTTTGACTTTCGGCAGGGGAATGGGTAAAGAAAGGGATCCAAACAAATAAGCCAGCAAGACCATGCAGAACATGAATCTTCAAATAACCATGAACAACTTTTTCCTTCATTGCAGATGCTTTTAGGATACGGGGGAGCAAATATCTATTAACGTAAAATCGAATGTGCAACATGCATGAGCAAAAGTGCCCCAAGTCATTGGCTTTTATCATAACGAAGTGCACCAGCATATATCGAGTTTGTGGGGGTGCCCATTCCACGCATTGATGGATATTTGTATCTAGGAATGACGTCATCATGTGGTCAAACTTTTCGGGGTGAATGTTTGGCCAAATTTATAACTGGAATATAGTCAAAATTCCCCGAAAAACCTTGCATTACAGGCAATGTTGGTTCCTAAGCAAGCACCTGACAATACCTTCCTTCGTCCAGAGACCTGTATCCGCCCTTTTCCGACTCTTGACTCATAGATCTCCCCAGACTATTTGGCCAATCATGGTCCCGCACATTACTCTCGCGTACAGCCTGTCCACTGCCTTATCTTATGAGAAATAGACTACTACAATGACAAATATGATTGATTTGTTGAATTCACATACAATATTCATGAATATCATGAAGAAAGTTACTTGGTGCTGCTTTTTACTAGCCTGGCCAGCCAGAACCAACAAATTGCCCATCGCTCGCAGCGGGAGGGTACAGTGGGTCTGGATTAATAAGACAAATCACTGTTAAGTGGTCATTGTTCGACTTGAGACGTGGCGCGGGCCTCCGAGCCACTTGTCACACCTACTGCGCTGTAATTGTGATAACTTCATTTGATTGACCCATCTTCTCTTGAACCTGCTTACTCCAGACCAAAAGATTGTTCTAAAGGTATGCAATGGGTGGACAATTTCATTAAGTGTTTTCATAATACTTTTAAAAGCCGGCAAATTATGATGTTTGATTTGATAATTGGTGCATATTTCTTTGTTTTGTGTTATCTTTAATGTTTATGCAGGACACATCAACTGTAAATGTTATTTAAGGGAAGAAGACAGAGACATGTTCAACAAGTGCATCAGTACCACCCCCACCTCCCTGCAAATGTAATTCTTATTTGCCAAAAATTCACAGCCTCAATATCAATAGCGATTTGTGACTAAAGTGTAAAGAACTTGCATCTTAACAGCTATTCTAATCAACATACAGTAAGTAATGTAAACAAACATGGAATAGAGAGGCAGATTCTGTGAGATAAAATGAATGGATCAACCTGTAAAAAAAAGGAAAATATTCAATGATTATAATAATCCATAGTCCAACAATAATAAACATACCGACAGGCTAGTCTTGGACGATATTATGATATTATCGTAAATCGGCGATGTTCGTTGGTAGAATATCATGTGCATTGTCTGTATGCCTTTAAAAATGTTGCGTGTGCGACACAAGTCGTGAACACAACACAAACTACTTCGCACCGCCCCTACTCTCTGTAAGAAAGCACTAGGTAAGGAGGGATAGGTGTGAGGACCACACACACCATCGCAAGCCCCGCGCCACATACTGCGCTAGTGGTTGCGCAATTTAAAAAAAAATAAATACAAATATTTCAGGTAGATCCGCACTTGATCTGTGGAGTGTCGGCTGTAAGTGAGGCTGTGGAGAAGGTGCTGAAGTGTGTGGCCTCCTACGCACGTATTAATGGCCAAAATAATCAGAATTTGATTTAATTTGGTATATTTGGTATAGCACCTGCTGCACAATGAGATGCAGGGGAAGTTATCTGAAAGGTGCCCTCTACGACAGGATGTTGGAGTACAGGTGTGGATTTCGGAGGAGGAGAAATGGAAGCCGTTCAGTCAACTGACTGAGCCGCCGAAGCACGGAGACGCCTTTGTCTGCTGTGTGATGAGCCACGGTCAGATGGACACTGTGCTGGACGTTGATGAACGCCAAGTGCCCATCAACAACATCATATATGCTTTTGACTGGCAGAAGTGCCCAGCACTACGCGGCAAACCCAAGGTGATTATTTTCTTAAAAAGAAGAGTATGGTTTTTGGAACTTGTATCCATTAATTTTTTTTGGTTGTGTTGTTAGTAGGTTGAATCTTTATTTAAATTATTTATCCCAGAATTATTTTTTTTGCTTTAATAACTTCACTTCAAGATGTCAATGGTCACGTGATGCTCTCTACGATGTAGACATGTTTTCTGCCCGCTCTCTCTACAGAGGACTAGTACAGCTTTTTAACAGCTTACTACCGATACTTCCGTTTGTGGTGGAGGAGTGCATTATCTAGGGATGCACCGATACCGTTTTTTTGAAAACCGGTACGAGTACTTTAATTTCAGTACTCACCGATACCGAGCACTACCGATACCGAAAAAAAAATTACGTCTTTGTATTATGGATGAGTATTCAGTTAGAATTTCTTCCACGAGAGGTCCGCCTATGTGTGCACGCCATGCACACAGCGTGAAGGGTTTGGATCAAATTGTTCAACATGTTTAATACATAACAACATATGTAATTTCAAATCAGTAAATACCATCCATCTCTGTCAGTGGGTTTTTATGAAAATTATTAATGCTATACTTTATATTTAGTTAAGAAATCGGTGCATTATTTATGTGATTTGGAAATATTTGCCATTGTTTTTGCACCCAAATCCTCGAAAATAGGTGTGAACGATTAGTTTCTGAATAACACATCACGTCGTGGGACTTACCCGAGAGCGGCTAAAAAACATGGCTGTCGGGTGTCTTGTCTCCCCAAACTTTACACAGTTGGAACAAGTTTGAAAATAGTTTGTAACGCTTTTCATGTATCGTGTTGGACTACGATCACGCCCCACTAACATCACAACCTCGTTTAAGCTCGTTTAACACGCAATCGGGAGTATCGGGATGGCGCTACGGTGTTGTGGTGCCATGTCTGCGCTGCACGGCTAGCAGCAGCAGCAGCAGCCGTGCAGCCTAACATAAGCTCCCGCGGTCCGCGTAGCACCTCCGTGCAGCGCAAACATGGCTCAAACTCAGACGCGGACGGATGGAAAGGGGGTCAAGAGCAGCAGATAGTGGACGGAGGATGATCCCCGGACAACACCTGTAACCAACGAACGCGGAGACCACGGAGGTGGTATCGGTTCATGGTATCGATTACTGTTTGACGAGTCAAGTTGGTATCGGGGCCTATGCCCGATATCGGTATCGGTGCATCCCTAGCATTATGTCTTTGGACAACTTTGTGACCGTGTGCAGCGCCCGTAAGAAGAAAGGAGGGCGAAAGAAATCCAAGAACTCTAGCATAGCTTTGTTAGCCAGTTTTTAGGGATGACTGCAGCAATGGTGCCCAGCGCAGCAAGGAACGGAGGACCGCAAGGCAACCGCGAGCCAACCAACACGGGCCATGGATTACGGAGAAGGCTTATAATACTGGATGCCAAACTAGCAAACCGGGAGGCAAAACTAGATGCAAAACTAGCATTGATTGCTGGGCCGGTGGGCAAACTTTCGGCAAAGTTTGACGCAATGGTTTAGAGACTTGAGCAGCCGAACATCGAATCTTGGACATCGCGAACAGGAACGAGGCAAGTGGACGAAGAGCTGAGTCTATTGAGATGCGAATGAAGAGGATGTCTGAGTGCCTAGACAACTTTGAGACGATTGAATATAAGAATTGTTGGTTTGGCGGAGGGACTCAAATGCGGAGACATCGAGAAAATGATCCCTAGAGCCTTGACTATGCGGGAGTCAACCCGCTTGGACCAGTGACCGAGTGGAACCAGCAACAACGGCTGATGGGAGATCGCCGTGGACAGTGATTGTGAGACTGCTGAGCTTCATGGACAGACAACGGATTCTACAGACAAGGAACAAGGGTGAGCTGATTGTCAGCAGTACAAAGGTGAACTTCTATCAAGACTTTTCGGCAGAGATCGTGCAGAAGCGGGAACGGAGAAGCTGGAATCCAATACACTTTTATGCACCTTGAACATGTTTTATGTCCTATGCAATTTAGCTGTTCAGCTGTTCTATTTGGTTATTTACGGCAGTGGTATTGCAGTGTGACTTCAACCTCCGGACAAGCAGGACTACTGGAGAACATGGTGTACTGCGGAGACAACATTGTAAAATAATGAAAAACAGTAAGAAATTATTATGCTTAAAATTCTAAGTGAATGTATGAGGGCTAAACACTAGCATTAGAAAGGTGAACATGATGATGATCTGTATGTGGTATAGGTTTAGTGTCTCCAAAATCCAGACACATGGGATTATACCTGCTTATCCCCATGTCACAAATATTTTTCAAGAATTGATTATTTCTTCTTATCAAGTAATCTGAGAGATGCCACTGAAAATGCTACCAACAACTCTGTCTGACCACAATCCACTGACATTGTAAATAGATTTAAGCCATAGATCAGTGAAATCTCCAATAATATCACTCGGATATCAAGTGATCTGATTTTATCTCTGAATTCGGAACTAAGATGACTGAATTTGTAGAAAATAATATAGGGTCAATCGCAGATGCTTGATTAGTGTGGATGGCAACCAAAGGATATATCAGAGACATAGCCATGTGACGTCTTACGCATCACATCTGAAAAAGAAGAGAGAAGGAAAAATTAAAGAATTGGAAAAGGATTGCTTAACTCTAGAAGCAAAACTCAAAGTTGCCTATTCAGATATACTACTGATGAATTGTAACTAGCCATATGAGAAATTAATTTATTTATTGAGAGGGAATGCAGAGTTTATCATCCATAGGACAAGGGTTAATTACTACTACAATGGTAGTAGACAGGATAGACCTCTTGCTCTGAAATTAAAACTAAGTAAATTGGTGGCAATAGACATTATAAATCGCCTCACGGAAGGATCAACCACAAATATTGAATATAAATGACACATTTCATTCCTATTATAAAAATGTATATACAACCTCAGGTAACTTCAATTATGATGTATTGGTTATCATGTACCCAATTTCTCCAAAATGTTAATCTACCAATATTGGATGCCCACGAGGAGGCAGACTTGAGTCACCCAATATCTCTTCATGAATTACAGAAAGCGCCTATTGAACTAGCAAGGGGCAAAACAATGGCACCTGACGGTGTTCCACCATAGGTGCATCTGGGTTGGATTTCACTGAGTTCACTCTCTATATGGCTTTCTTCCACCGGGATGGCCATCTCGTGGTCGATGCCAAGTGCCTTCATGTCCTCCAGCACTGTCGTCTCCCAGGTCTTCTTAGGTCGGCCACTAGTTGCATGACATCATCTTCTTCCTCATTACGTGTCTGTACCAGCACAGTCTACCTCTCCTCACCGCGTACACTATAGCCTCCACTCCCATCCTCTGCATCCCCTCTGCACTGGTCTTTCTGTCCCTCAGCGACACGCCACACATCCATCTTATCCTAATTTCAGCTCCTTGTCACCTCTCTCTGTGCTCCATCTTCAGGTTCCATGTCTCACTACTGTATGTCATGCAGCTCTTGACACAGGCAGAATACACTTGACATTTCATCTTCAGGGATGGGGCTTTTGATGTTATAAAGGGCTTTAGTTCCCTGAACTTCTTCCACCCACTCCACACCCTTGTGGTCACTGCAATGTCTACCCCACCCCCCATCAGCATCAGCATTCGGCATGTCCCCTAGGCAGCAGAAGCTAGCTACTACCTCATACGTCTCTCATTCCACTACGAGACCCTCTTGATTGGGTCTGCTTGTGGGACATCCCCCAGCATCGCTTGTACACACTTGCCGCATTGAAGATGGCCTCCCACTCCAATGCATCCATTTCCCACAGGCCGTGCACTGGAGGGAGTTTGCTTGTACTCCCTTCATGCAAACTCCACATGGCCATGCTCCTGCCTATGGTGGCACTCCTAGGCCGGCACCTCCGCCCATGACTTTGGACTTCCCTGCGTTCACCCTCATCCCTTTTACTTCCACACACGTCGTCCAGGCCGCTTGTGACCTTAAAGCAGCCAAGAAAGTGCTGGTCCAACGGCGGCATATTTTCATGATGTCGCTTTATTGGAAAGATCGACTGCAAAGATAAACAGGGCCCAAGCTTCAACAATGAATTCATGGACATTATTAAAAGTAGATCAATAATTAAAACTGAAATAAAATCAATAATTTAGTGGAGTTAGAACGGAGATTGTCTCTGTCATTGTGGGAAGAACGGGGAATCATGCTCTGTAGTGGTAAGTGGGAGGGAGATGGGGAATTAAGTGTTTTTATAGTTTTGTCTCCTTCTTTGTTCCTTTTTTATTTTCTTGTACTTCTGTTTTTTTTTTGTTCTTGTTAGTGAAGAAAAAAATACATTCTTGTAACATGTTTTGAACTTCTTGTCATATGAGAAATAAAAGTTGCATCAAGTTTCTCTGGGGTTTTAACCCTTTGAAATTCAATGGCCTACTTAAACATAAGCATAAGCATACACATTATAGCGAAACAAATGCATGTTTTGTAATGGGGAAAAGGTTGCCCAACAAAGTAGAGATCTTTATCTTTTATAAAGTGTCATCTTTGGATGTAATTTGCCTAAAGTGTCTGGTGGAATATCAGTGTAAATGTCATGGAAAGTGATTGGCACTGAAAGTGTTAAATTATGGTGATTAGTTTTTACTTTAAGCCCTTCCAGTAGGCTGTTTTGGTTTTTATTTCACTTCCTTTTTGTAGTACTAAATATTATGCAAATTTGTTTGCTCTCCTCTTTTTCATGAATTTTGCATTTACTGTACCGTTAACGTCAACATAAATGTTTGCTTCTCAGTTGTTCTTCTTGCAGGCGTGCCAGGGATCAGGCTTTCAAGGCGCGTGGGACGGAACGCAGGATGCAGCCCAGGATATGCAGCACGATGTGGATATGGTGGAAGGCAATACGGATGCAGTCGCCATCCCCAGAAGCCGGTTTCATGTGATAGACGCCCGTGATACGCTCATCGCCATGTCGACTGTTCGGGGATGTCAAGCCTGGACGACCAAGGCTGGCAGTCCGTTCATCAAGTCTCTTTGCAGACAACTGATTCCGTGAGTTCACTTAAAATATTTGCAATGTTCACTGATGTCTCTAAAAAGTGTTTACTTTACTTTCAGGGGTGAGTTCCAGTTGTCAAGTTAATGCCGCGGAATTATTGCGGTTTTTACACCTTTGTGGTTTTATTAGAGCAGTATGAACATGACTTTTATGCATTTAAATGTTTCAGACACCGTGCAATGCATGCAAAATGCAATGCAAATGTTATCACCATATATATTTCAAAAGACTGGTACCTGTAACGTCCAGTTGCTTAACGTCTTTGTGAATGTAAGATGAAATATATTAACTGTGTTCTGTGGTGTTCAGTCAGGTAGGCTGAGCACTGCAGAGCACATGTTGAGTCATGTGAAAATATATAAATATATCAACATGAAAACTAAACTTTACATAAAATAAAATGCAGTTCAAATGCATACCTTCGTCATTACCTGTGCCGGGGCGGAGCCACGGAGCAGGTTATGTTTTTGGTCGCGTTGGTTTGTCCCCTGGATAACTGAAAAAGTTGAGCACGGATCTGGATAAAAATTTCCAGAGTCGTTGGAAATGACGAAAGAAGTGATTTGGTGCATTTCTGTAGCCTATAAGTAACATAATAGCCATACTTCATTATTATTAACGGGTGAAAGATCCCCGATCTCTGTCAGGCGTGCTCGTGTCTCCCGCAGCTGCGCCAGAGGCGCATTTAGTCTCCCAAAAGCCTGATGCTATCTTTGACTGGAGGTGCCATTTCCGAATGTTTCCGATCACGTTCGGGATGTTTCCTGACAACTTAATGTTGTCTGCTCCCATCCTTTGCATCAGCTTGTATAGCGCAGCGGTAGAGTGCTCGACTTACGCCAATGCGTAAATCACGTCGCGAGCACTTCTTTGCATGTTCTATGTATTGTATGTTGATGGTGTCCTTGCCTTGATGACTAATCTTGGGTAATGTAGTCAGATGAGAACTGCTATTCCTGATTTTGCTAACATTTTTTTTTTTTTGCTTTGTTTCAGGGATGTTGACATCTACTACATTCTTTCCAAAGTCAACGATGATGTTGAAAAAGTTCGTGGAGAAAAGGGTTTCCCGCCACAGGTTTTTGGTCAAGCTTCTGAATTTGCTTCCAGACTGCCCAAACAACTTGTGTTTCCAAAGTTCGCAAATAGGACATAATAGGGCTGTTGCACCAGTGACGTCACGGCTTGTCTTTGGCTTGGTGGCGGCGGCCATTTTGGTACCAGCGCGCTGTTTGCCCTCCACACCAGGCTGTGACGTCACATGCAACAGCCCATTTGGCTGGATGAAAAAGGCATGGCATTGAGGTATTTCAAACTAAACATAAGCTTATAGCATAAACTTATGAACTATTAAAAGTGGATGGCATCTACTAAAAATGTCTTGCCTACCAAAGCAATACGCTTTGGAAGTAATTTGTCCTGAAAGAGTTGCACATTATAATGATTATAAGTAACAAGCTCAAGATGGATGTGTTGCATGTCACACGTTATACTAATTATCAATATTGTATAGGAAGTGCATGATATTAAATGTACATCTACACTTGAGAGTGTCTCAAAATGATTGATGCATCATCAACTTGGTCTGTTATGGAAAGATTATTGAATTGTTGATCCTGATAGAATGATACGTGTCCACTTAGCCACTTGTGCCTTTGAAATATTTTTATCCTCGTTGAGACTTAAACAAAGATCCGAGCGAGGCAAATGTCAGGTGGTTGATTGCTCTGCTGAAATATAAAAGAAAAGCTTATTATTCCTCAGTTGAAATATAGATTGGTCAGTTCAGTTAATGCGGTGATTAGATGATGGGCAAGACATATAGTATTAAACAACGTTAAAAGAGATACAGTTGCAGTACACAGCCTTTAACTGTTTGACTGGCACACCCATTTGTGTCATTTTGTTCTTTTTTTTGTCCGCAGAAATTGGGAATGTACAGGTTTTCATGAGGCCCATTGAATGATTTCGGGAATCTTCATGAAAATGGAGGGGGTTTTCTGTGAAGTGTTTGATTTAACACTCAAATACTTTTTTAGACTGAAATCAACATTAGCTGCCACTGTTGGAATCTGAAATCTGAGCGGAACCACCCTTTTTTTCTGCTCAAATGAATCACTCTGACTTTGCCTTGCAACATTGTGTAATGTAAATGCATGCATCTATGGAAAGGGGTCCTCACACTCTCACAGCCACTTTGCACAAGTAACGGATTTTTCTTTGCCGTTTGCACCTCCCGTCCACTTTTCACGGTGGGCCTGTGTAGCTCCCCTAACGTTGGGAGAACTACATTGTAGTATACTGGGCTCCGGGACGTGCCACTTGACAGATTAAGCTCGTCACATAAATCTTGCAATTCAGGCAATAATGTAAGGCTTTAATGTAAGAATGTAAGTCGGGGCTATACATTCAGAGCAATTTAGACAAGATGTCCTGGACATCCCATGACATGAGCGTCAGCTGCGCTGCAATCATGCGAGTTGTGGAAAATAGAAATACATATATATGTATGTTGTATTTTTATTTCTACAGTTTCCCTGCACTTGCCCTTATTTTGTACATTGATATTCTGGTGTATTGTATATACATGTCTTTGCAAATGTCTTTTATACCGCCTTGAACCGCTAATTATTTATCATGTGACTCGGTCACATCCTCAGTCATAATGCTGCTGTCGGACTTTTAACCAAGCACATCCCGACTCTCATTGCGATCTAACATCATACTGTCCACCCCACACACCCGCCTAAAAACCTGTGGTGACAGGGCTTTTGAAGCCACCACAAAAAATTGTAATTGAGTAAAAGTATCTTTACATTGCTTAAATTGTACTCAGAGTAAAAGTAAAATTACCCATCTCAAAATGTATTCGAGTAAAAGTACAAAATTACTTTTACATTACATTTTATTTAAAATGTAATGAGTGCGACACTGGAAGTCGGACACGGCTCCCACCGTTGAGATGTGGCCGGAGGTGTTTGACAAGTCATGGAGACCGGTGATGAACTACCTGAGTGGACTGAGGACAACGTTATTGTTGCTGCTGTATTGGCTTTGTTTTTTGTTTTGTTTTATGTTTTTGTCTTTTGTTATGTCTTTTGTTTTGCTGTCATAAAATTTGAAAAACTTGCAATAGAAATGTTTGGAAAAAAAATGTAATGAGTAAAATGAGTAAAAGTTACTTTCAATTATTTAATGCAAAAAAAAGCATGAATCATAAATCAAATTCGGCAAATTTTTTTAATCAATATTCAAATTACACCTTTTAACTAGAAATGCACTCCAAGAATGCAGACCTCCGCTAAAGAAATATTTTTTACATTAAACTATTTTACACCCAGTTTTTTTTTTAGATTAGTACACTAGCAATGGTGAAGAATTTACCATCTAGCGATGTGCGATGCGTGGACGATGCGTTGATTCTGGCTTGCCAGGCTAACTTTCCCCTCAAATTAAACATTTTCACCATCCACCAATATGTTTTGTAATCAGTAATATGAGGGGACTCATGTAATGAGTTAAAAATACTAAGGTAAAAATGTACTTAAGTAAAAGTAGAAATGACATATTTCAAAAACTACTCAGATTACAAATTACTCATAAAAAGTAATAATTACAGTAATTTGAGTAAATGTAATTCGTTACTTTCCACCACTGGTGTTGTCCTACTGTCCTTGAGTATGTTTTCTCTATGTTGGCTTCTGCTGTGCATCACTAGTGCTTCTTGAAGAATTCAATAAAAAAAAATTGATTTTGTGCATTTCCCATGTGTTATAATTATTTATCAATCAGAATACTTTATATCAAACATTTCAACAATCCATGATCTACATTTTCGGCTATTTTACTGGTAATGCAGTGAAGTGACTTAACCCCTATGTCTTAATAGGACTCATTGAGTCCTTGTAGTGTTATGGTTCCATTTCATTTGAGCAGCATTTTGGCTGTGATCATGTTACTGCAAAATTCAGTTCATTGCGTCGGATCCGTTTTTCACTGAACTTTTATATCACAAAGATGTTTATTTTGTTTAAAGATTCCCGACATTGTCTAAATGTTTTTGCACCTCTTTGGTGACGAGCACTTAACGAGACCTTGTCGCATCGAAGGATTAATTGAAATTCCATTTTTGTGAAAAGGCTATGTGTCAGAATTATTCTAGGGTTTTTGGGCTTGTGTGTCATTCCCTATTATAGGGAACAGATTACAACTTTTCTCAGATAAGAAATCATATTACTTTATCTCGATGCACACACACACACACACATTTATATATATATATATATATATATATATATATATGAGGCCACAGGTCAGCTGGTATAAGCGGCATAGGTGCAGACAGACACAGGAGACAGATTAAAGCCAGTCAATATTGTATTTATTGATTTCTTTGTTGCTCTTGTTGGTTGCAGACATATAAAAAAAGACACAATGAAGCACTGCACAACACACAATTAGGAATCACGCACCCAGCGGGCTAAAAAACAAAAACAGTTAAATGAGGACTAACAATAAAGGCACTAAATCACACATCACTACACGCAAAACACTACACACGTGCCCCTATCTAAGTCGGGCTGAAGCAACACCCCGATTGGTTAACCGGCACTAGTTGTAATAGCTTGGGAGCCGCTGTGGCTTGTCAAGCAAATGGGTCCCCCCACCTACACTCGCTGGCGCCCCTAGTTGGTTGGTCCTGTGCTAGCTGTCATGGCAGCCTATCTAATATTATTTATTTATTTATTTAATCAGAAAGAATAAGGGAATAATAAGAAGGGAGCGTAATCATAAAGTTACGGGGAAGTGTGGGTATGATTACGTTGTAGAGGTATGTGTGTTAAGGAAGGACACAGCCTCTATCATAAAACCTCTTTATTCAAAGAGAGTCAAAACAGAATGAGGAGGGAACACTGAATGCCCTCGTGTCTGGTAGACAGCAGAGGGGAGTGTCGATGACATCACAATGAGACACCAAGACAGTAACACCAGTCCCAAATATGGGCATGAATGTGCTGGTCATAGAATGTCACAGTGTCCACGTGGGTATGAAATTTCCCGAAGAAATGTGAACCGCTACACAGCTCCACCGAAATTTTATAAACACGTCAATACACATCAAAGGAATCCTGTCCGCCGGCAGTGCCAAAGGTAGTCCATTGAGCCGAGGCACGGAAGCTGTGGAAGTCCTTATATAGTCCCCCGATACATACGGGATGGTGACGATGTGTTGTAGAGACGGCGCAGGGGGTGAGAGCAGGCATATATCCGCGGGAAGGGGGGCGCGCGATGTGTCCCTCGATGAGCCGCCCGTGGGTGAGGGGCGGGGCGGTGGGTTTAGGAGGGATGCGCAGTGGTGGGTAAAGTCCGCTGGTGTTGACCGAGTGGCGTATCGCTCGTCACTTCTGGATCG
>OMKY01214876.1:0-13604 GCA_900302395.1 Bregmaceros cantori | reverse complement strand
AAAAAAAGATTTTCAATGTAAATGCACCAAAATTTAATCACTTGTTCCATTTGTCATTTCCAAGAACTTTACAAAATTACATCCAGATCCAGGATAACTTTTTCATCGCGGTGAGTTGGTGGTTCGAATCTCGCCACCGCCGTATTTCCCGCATGTCTTCCCCCCATCTTCACCTGTTTCCGCTAACCCTAATAAATAAAAAGCTTGGAAAAAACAGCCTGAATGGGCTGGAAAAAACATTTTAAAAAATGTAGTACATGGTATCTTAAGCAAAGCCTCCTTACATCAGCTTGGCTCCCTGACAGCTTATGGTTATTGTCTGCGCCGCCATCGACCTTCATAAGATACCTGCAAACACACCGCTGCCTGTTTGGAGGCCACCTGGCCGTTACCACACTCATCGTTAGTAGTTTAATCTTCAGACAATCTGCCACAGGTCCCCCGTGTCAGGTCGCTATTTAGTTTTTATTTTTGTGTGTATGGGCAGACGAGCAAGCCGAACCATTCGTTCAGGGTCACCCCTACCGTGCTACAACGATTCACCGAGATTTATTGCCTTGTTTGTTGAAGGGAAGTTAGCAAGCGATGGCTATCGGGGGGTCACGGGAAGTAATTCTGACCGGGTTGATTTTTGCCTTCGCCCCCATCGAGCCCCCCCGAATAAAAGCTGCCATTACAACACAGATATAAAGCGTGCACACACATGGAGTCGCGTTGAAAGACCACTAGCTGCTTTCGTGGGATGATTGTAATCGCAAGCCTTCTATCACTACTTTGTATTACTAATTGGTATAGCGTAGTGCTGGCTGTAGCTCAGTTGGTAGAGCAGCCGTTCCAATGACCAGAGGGTTGAAGGCCGAAAGGTTGGTGGTTCAAATCCTCACTCCGACTACATGCCTCTACATACCAGTGTCCTTGGGCAAGACACTGACCCAAAATTCCTCCCAAAGGGTTGTGAACTGAGTGTGGTGTACAGTAGACACCACACACGCCCCTGAACATAGTAACGTCATAGTTACAATAAAAGAAAAAATAAAGTGACACAGTAGCAGGTAATAACATTCTTAGTAGGTTAGATGTTGTAGTGGACTACAAGGCGAAACACAGTTTGTTGGTCTGCAAGGTGACAATGTTGCTCAATGTCTGGAGGGTTCAACATCACCACACAGGGAAAGAAACTGAGCCTAGTGGTCTTAATAAGGAGGGCTCTGTAGCACCTGCCAGAGGGAATGTATACAACATTTTTTTTAATTGTCGTGGGCTGGAAAATTATTGTAACTCCCAACTCAACCATAAAAACAGATGTCTCTTCAGTCAATGGCATTAGAATGTACTCAAACCGGGGACGGACTACGTTCACAGTAATGGAGTTCTACTCCCCTCGCGAGCTTTTCTGCGATGTACCCCTGATCTCTCTAATCCCGTTTTCGACTAATCTTGACAATAAAAATGGAAAAAAATGGAAAAAAATATAATAATAATCATTTAAACTGGACACAACATTTTAATGACCTATTGCCGCAAATCCTGATATTGTATATGGTTTTGTCACAATATTATTGATAGCCTTGTTGTCGCCACAGGCGTGGGATCAAGTTATGTCTCGCTATTCGTGAAGTAAACATAATCTAAAAATATGCTTTGGATCTTATCGTCCATATCAAGTGCTTTGAGATATCTTTATTTGTGAATCGGCGCTTGATAAACATACAAGTTCGAAAGTCCCAGCAGGGTTAGAACGGAACAGCCTGCAGCAAAGAAATGCCTTTGGTCGGCTCATTCCAACACACTTTATACATCAATACACAACCGCAGCGCTTCCGCGCTACGCTCTTCGAGTGCATCTCAAGTGCGTTTTAAGTGTGTCACGTGCGCACACTTCCGACCGAAGGGCCATACACAGATAAAATCTGAGTTGAAACAGGTCTCGAGAGGTCAAAATTATTTGTCTTTTAATCTTTCCAAACATTGCAGAATCAATTTTCAAAATGAACCTCATTGTCTCAACTTCATGATTACGATTATCTTTCAGGAAATAAAATATATATTTTTAAATTCCAGTAATTCAGGAACAATTGTCATTATTGTTAACAGTAGTCTCATTAGAATTGTATTTTGTAACAGTGATTCATTATTTGTGTTTGAACCCTAGCGACTGGCCAAACTTCAAACTTCGGGTCGGTAGATAGCATTCTGGTTGGGCAGGCTCTGCAGCTATTCCGGATTCCCACCTTGATTATATATGGCCTGTAACTTAAGAACAGAAAATGCTAGAAACTCGCCGTTTTCTCGTCTAGTTAAAGACATTTTGCACGGCTCCTGATTTGACTGTCTGAAAAACCACCGATTTCCCTGCTGCACCTAAATGCATGTACCTTACATCAGGATGAAGAAATAAAGATCCTGTTTTACAAGTTCATGCGCCATGTTGAGTCTTATGTCGTTCCCATTTTCAAAATACCAGTCATTTGGAATCGAGAGGTGAGTCCCCTGGTAGGATCACTGCTCCTGTGTCTGAGCTTATCTCAGGATCCAAGGGATCATCAGGCCAGATCTTCTCTGACCGATCACTTGGGCTCTCAGCTCAGCCTGCTTCTCAGTATGACATCTATTTCAGACCCGTTCCTAGAAGCCATTCATTCTGTCCTTCTCCTCCTAGATTCCCCCCAAGCTGCTCATCTCACACGTCGGGCTCTTCGCACGTTGTGCGGAGTATGTTACAGGAAACATTGCTGGCCGGCGTCCAAACCCTCCACACTTAAGCTTTCCACCAGTCAAGTTCCAACTTCTGGGGCTCGCTGTCAAACACTCGTGCGGAGAGCTCTAGATCTTTCCCGCAGGGATTGCTTTGTTTACCAGCGGGGTCAGCAGAGCGCAAAGACACATGGGAAGAGGACAGAGACAGCAGCTGATCTAGAATTACACAAGGAATAATGCTGCTGTCAGTTCTATGTGGTGATAGGCGTTGAAAACACTTGGGCCACTAAATTCCTCTGCCAATGTGGGATATACAGTGTTTCTGCCCTTTGGGGAAACATACAGAGGCCGAGCTGCTGAACAGATTTCGTGGGACTGGACTACATTTTCAAAAAGTATATTAATAAAAATACATGGCCAAGGTCAAGGCATTTAAACTACATTCACATTATTTACATTCTACAGTTAGATTTTGTTCATGTAGCCATTGTCAAAATCAACAACTTGATCTGTGAGCAAGTGAAAGTAATGCGATCACATTCCTAAATATATTTTATTCTTAATATATATTGTATGCAGTACATTAAAAAATGAATTCAAAGATTTCAGATATTTTATTACAAGAAATATTTCATGTTAAGCTGGCCAACAAATAGGTGCTTGCACCTTGCGTGTTTTGTGTACACATGTTTCTGGATGGTCGTGCAAGATTGCCCATGATGCAGTAGGAAAATGATCATTTGTGTTGTGTACTATATTTTCTACTGATCATCTCTGACCTTTACCCTCCCAGATCAGAATCTTCCGGGAGATCCACAACAACATCTACCTCAGATCGGAGCGCATGGCTGCGACTGCCGAGATGCGGAACAACGGCGTCCTCTTCCGCTTCCACAGCTTCAAGATGGACGCAGAGCGTGTGCGCGAGCGAGCCGCCCGAAAGAGCTCCGCCTCCGGCTCCACGTCCGGGATCTTGGCGGCGGGCGGCATGGGAGAGCGAGGTAGCAGAGCGGTGTTTTCCAAGGGAGTCAACAACAACCCGTGCGCGGCCTACGGCCACAGTCACGATTGCGCCTGTCACAGCGAACACTTGACGTCGCTACGGGAGCAGCGCGGCTGCTTCGAGGCCGACTGTGACTCCGACTGCATCGCCGGGAACGGGAACAGCCACAACCACCACCACGTGGGCGGGGGAGGCGGGGTTTCGCAGGACTGCATACAGCCGCCCGCTCCGCCCCCCACGGTGGGCCCGCCCCCGAGCATCAGCAAGGCCATGTCAAAGACGGTGCGCATGACGGTGGTCATCGTGCTGGTGTACATGGTCTGCTGGTCACCCTACTTTGTTGTACAGCTGTGGGCCGCGTGGGATCCCAGAGCTCCGCGCGAAGGTAAGTCGTGTTCTGGAATTATTACATTAATTTCAACCCTAAAAGATGTAATTGTTCCAGAGGTTCACATCAGACCACACAGCCTGGCGAGCTAGAAACCAACGAATCGTCCACGTATCGCACGTGATTAGAACGATCATTGGGTCTGGTCAAACCAGGGTCGAAAAACGTGTTAAAAATAGAGGAAAAAAAGGAGGAACTCTCACATCTTCTGTTCGGGATGTTGTTGATGTTGAAAAAAAAAGTGTCAAATCAAAATCAATCATCGTGTTATCCAGTCACAGCACAGTAGGTGGGATAAGCGGCGTGGGGGCGTGTCTACCAAATTCCACCCATGTCTTGCGACGCCCATACTAAGCTCACATTTCGCCCACATTTCGCGTCACCCATACCAAGCTCCGCCCACATCTCGAATTCGAATTGGTCAGCCTGTATACAGGCAACATCTGCCCGATTTGCCCAGACGCACTGAACCATCTAGCCGAGTGCGCTGTGTGGATGATTCGTCTAGGGGAGCAGGTGGATACGTTGCATCGCAAATACGTCCTGCAGCTAGGAGGCGCTACGTCTGCAGGGAGCAGACACTACGTCCTCCGCTAGGAGGCGCTACGTTTCTAATGTTATAATTCATAAACGTATGCTTTGTTTTAATTTATAAACATGTGCTATTCGTCTAGCCTAGGGTAAGTATGGTCATACAATTTGGTAATCGGGAAATGGCTTGGGGTGAAAACAGGTGGACTTGTGTAGGGGACTTGTGTGTCGTTATTTGAAGGCTACTCAATTATCAAAGTTATCTCTCACAGTTGTAGTTGGAAATGGCACTAAACCTTAACTTCTGAAATGCTTTATCCTGGCCCACTTATGGCGGAAAATATATGGCAGATGCAATGTCTCGGAAATGGGCTTCAATTGAGTCTGTGGGAGGTTGGGGCTTAGTAAGTCCTCACATATACACACACAAACATACACAGTACGCACACATACACTCACACAAATCTGTGCATGCACACACACACACACACACACATGCATGCACAAACAAGCTAACTTGTAGTCGACTGTGGGAAGCTAGAGGTTAAATTAACAAAGCGTTTGTATATTTGCGATGCTGAAAACGATTATGACCGCTTGGCGATATGTTATTCTATGCTATTTTTGTGTTTTATTTTAAAGACCTTTGCCCCAACACATTATAGAATGTGTCCACTGTTCCAATACAGCATGTCAAGTCTTGATTGCATAATTGGTCCCCAAACCCTCGCGCCCTGTCAGTATATATTTTATGTACCACAGTGGGGATTATGTATTTTGGTTCAGCGGGTGAAAGATCAGAGAACGGGAACACGCTCATAGCCATATGAAATGAAGCATGAATAACAGGAATTGCCATCTTGGTAAATGTGGCATCAATGCCTTCATGTTATTACTGTATAATGACATTTTCTGAGGAATTGGGGACTGGCTGTAGCTCAGTTGGTAGAGCGGCTGTTCCAATGACTGGAGTGTTGAAGACGGAAAGGTTGGCGGTTCGAATCCCTGCTCTGACTTCCCCCATGCCAGGGTTTTCTTGGGCAAGACACTGAACCACAAATTGCTCCCAATCAGTTTGTGGTTGAATGCATTTCATGGCAGCCACCACCATTGGTGAGTGAATGTATACATTATTTTATCATCTTGGGATTACAAGATTAATGAAAATTAGTTTTACAAAATTAGTTTTGCAGAACATCGATAGCGTCCTTTCACTGCAACCACTTTTTATGTAGTGCAATTTTGGGATTAACCATCGTTGCAAAGTAGATAAGCAAACAGGTTTCTGTTTTCTAATGATTGAACAATAACTACTGATGGACGTTGCAGAATTTCCTGTCAATTAGCCGTCGACTATGAAAAAAAATGTTGAGTTGAGAACCTCTTTTGCACAATTTTGAATTTGGAAAAAAAAGTTTTCACCAAAACAACATCACATGCTTCTTGGTGGAAAAAAGTCATTATTGTGTTACCAGCAACATTAGCTGTGTTGCTGTTTGAGACAATGGCGCCTCTGTCTGTGCCCGGTCACCTGCCCTAACCTCCACCAGTTCACCTGGCAGCGCTCACACCTAGCTGGAGCCAAAACACGGACATAAATACTGGCTCCCTAGGGGATTGTTGATGGTGGCACTTTATACATTTTGACTAGGTTCCTTTGAAACATACATGTTTCAGGGCTGGGTTGGCTGGTGCCAATATTCTTGTAATCCCAAAGAGGAAATCATGTAGGCATTCACACACCAATGACACCCAACCACAACGCATTGGGATCAGTGTCTCGTCGAGGACATAAAGACTGCTCGAGATGCGAGCAGTCTCATTAGGGGTTAGGGTTGGGGTAACCCTACTGTGAATAAACGACGCAATAACCCTGGCGATCTAAACCAACCTTTCGGCCTCCACCCCCTCCGGTCATTTGAACAGCCACTCTACCAACTGAGCTACAGCCACTGGTTTAGCATCGGTATCGGTAAGATCTATGATGATCAGCGGCAAACTGAAAAGCTTTATTGAACAATACAGATTTCTCACCTTCCCATTTTAGATGATCTTTATATTAATGTGCAAGTCACTTTGTAGCAGTTCCACTGTCTAGCAAAGGGTAGGACGTGGTTTTCGCTACCGACGATGTCCAATGTCATCCGTGCACATATCCAAACAAAACAACATTGGCGGATGCCAGAGATGGCAAGTAACGAAGTACAAATACTCAAGTACTGTACTTAAGTAAAATGTTCAAGTATCTGTACTTTTAGAAGTACTTTTTTCTGTGATGACTTTTTACTTGTAGTGAGTACATTTTTAACAAAAATATCTGTACTTCTACTCCTTACTTTTACCAAAACAGGCTCGTTACTTTTTTTTTTTTGCATTGACGGGGTAGGATAACGTGTATAATATTGGTCAGTAGGGGGCGCTGATGTACCGAGTACAGTCCCAGTTAATAAGTGGATTTCATTTAGTCCTGGGATATAAGATACATTAGGCTAGTTGTTAATTTATTCGAGCAATAACATTGACAAACTAACATTGAAAAAATGCATTTTACATACCATTTTATTTGCAGTACTTTGTACTTTATACTTTTGAAAATACTTTTGAGTACATTTTAGAGCACATACTTTTTACTTTCAAAAATACTTTTTGAGTACATTTTTGAGCCTGTACTTTTTACTGTACTTGAGTAGCTATTTCGATCAGTACTTCGTAGTCTTACTCGAGTTGTTTTTTTACAAATGTATTTTACTCTTACTCAAGTAAGAAATCCCGGTACTTTTGGCATCTCTGGCTGACGCTGTGGATGGATGATATTAGTCTCTCGGCTCTGGACTCCTCAATGGATGGCATAGTCAATTGGGATGCAAGGTTCAAGACGTAGGGATGTAGGCAATATTGTACTTCGTGATATCTAAAATGATCAGAGATACCATGTCCAATATCAGAATTATCGTCTGCAACAACCTTTGTTTTGTCTCAAATAAGAATTTTAGTCTTTGCCAGCCCACCACTACAGCATGGTCTTAAATTCCTTATAAGATTGAGAAAGTATGTCTATTTTAATCTCTTTAACTTCATGGTTATCTGTCTTATCTTATTGCAGTTTGGTAAAGTGTTTGGTAAAATGTTTTCCTGGTTCAAACCATTGAGCATTGCTGCCATCAAGTGGTCAACACATCTATATCCAATGCAATATACTGGCTGCTTCATATCATTAATATTATTTAAATTTTCTTTAAATGATAATATTGCATCATATTTTCTACTGACAATATTGTGAAATTAAAATGTGTCCACAACAACTACATAGGGGAATGCAATTTAGAAATTGTCATATATTGCAATAGCAATGCTTGCCAATACCATAATTACACCCTGCAGCTCAAAATCGCCAGGGGCTCGGATACATAGTCTTACTGCCTTAGCATAGATCATAGCACACTCAGCGCCATGAGATCGTTTCCCGTCACGGTCAGATACTGCATGACCGCATATCCCCTGCTCTCTCATCCCCACTTTACTTTAGCGCTGTCAATGAAAATGGCGATTGTGGCTAATACATAACTTTTAAAAATGACATGCATCGAAGGAGTCCCATTAGTTGCTGCAGAAATTAGACAGGTTATTTGGCTTGAGTCAGTTACGCAACCTGCTGGAGTCAGTGCCACAAACCAATGGGAGAGAATGCACGGTGGAACTAGTGGTGGCGAGTCAGATTTGCTTGCTTTATTTGTGCGTGACATGTGTCACCCTTATTTGGGTTTCCAGTATTGCTATATTGTGCAATCAAAATACTCAAGTATTGTGACTACGGAAGTAATCAATGAACCATTTGATAAAGGCATGGCATGGTTTATTTATTAAATTAGATAGAAATCCTCGCAAACATGCCTGACAGTGATCGTTAAAGAATTGAACTGTAGCCGGCTCTAAATATTTTTATGAAGCGCTCAGTGGAGCAAGGAGGCAAGCGTTTTGGTAGAGACACACCGCAATACACCAGACAGAATGTCCACGGTGCACTTTGGAGATGAGCAGTTCATTCTGTTCCTGAACTAATCTGTGGGCGGAATGTCTCCTCCTGCTGGATTATACTTTAGCCTATCTCATCATCAGGAGAGAGCGGATGCTGTTAGACAACACTGTACACAAATCGATGAGCCTGGTTCCCTATCAGTCTTTTCTGATGTCCGTGCCAAACAATTTAAACTTTATTTATAGAGCTCTTTTCGCACAAAGGAAGCAACCCAGAGTGCATTAAACGATGGACAAACAACAAACAAGGCATGACGCCATGACAAGTCTCAAACGTTTTCCAAACTTTACTTCCTCAGCAAAGATAAATAATAATAAATAATAACTCATAATAAATAAATAATTATAATCAGCAATAATAGCAGTATGTTGTTTATCAGCTGGCCTACTGCATGATTATCAGATGTCGCCAGCTTTATAACTTTTCTTTCTTTTAACATTAGATCATTTTTTTAAAAGATCAAATCTGATTTAAGCCATTTTATGAAAAATGCATGTAAGGAAGGATGAAATAGAGATAGCACAGGTTTATTACATATGTTAATTGGTAATTGATTCCAACTGGATTGTACTGTAGATACAGTAAATACTCGAATTTCAACAAATTACAAGTGAACAACATCACCCACACGTGATCAAGGTCAAAAAGCATATAATGCACCTAATGCAAATTACAGACAGTGGCATTGGAATTCATAAAATAACTCACGTTCCACACATGTCAAATATACATGTACTTCGGAATGAGATATGCACGCAAGGTTGAAGAGTGTTTACTCACTATTATCAATTCAATAGCTGATTATTATTTTAAACGTACATGCAGTAGAACTGTTTTTCCAAGAAACCACATTTAATTTCAGATATTTGTAGTACTAAAAAGTACCTTGAATGGACATTGAAAATAAAAAAAATGAACCAATTCAATGATATGTTGATCGGATTCAATTTTAATTAAATGTAATCCAAAAGTAATTGAAGGTATTCAGTTAATTCACGGTTTAGTAATGAGGAGCATGCACTCACGGGCATATACTGCACGTCCGCTACTCACTTCTCTCTCGGCCCCCTTTCACACTAACAATGTTAATAACAATGTGTGTGTGTGTGCGTGTGTGTGTGTGTGTGTGTGTGTGTGTGCGCGCTCTTATATTTGTATGTGGATATGGTTGCTTTAATGGGCTGGGAAGGTTTAGGGGGCACGTGTTCCTTTTATTCTTGACGTTTTGCTTTGTTGTGTTGCTGTAAAGCACTTTGAATTGCTCTGCATGAAAAGTGTTATATAAATAAAGTTTGATTTGATTTGATTAATAAACGAGAAAATGGAGCTTGCGCCGAAAAATAATAAAAAATAATTCACTAATGGGATTTCGTGTGTGTGTACAACTCATGAATGGCACAGACATAGAACATATGGAAGCTCAAAAATGTTTGGAAAAAGGGGCCTATGGTATTGTTGCACTGTACGTATGGAGCTCCGCTCCCCACCCACCAGCTTTGCTATGAATACAGTACATTAGCACCGACGATGACGCAACCCCGAGGCGACGGTGTCCGCATGATGATTAGTGGGGAGGTGCAAAGTGAGGCTCGGTGTCCGTGAGAAGTCTGAGCACCTTCTCAATGGAGTCCTTCAGCGCTGACAAGGAGATTAAATTGTCCAGTTTTAGTGTTTTTCTGGAAACGGGCCCAGTTTGCGGGCGCGGTGGACTGCGGTGACAAATCACCGAGTTACCAAGGGTGTGCTTGGAAGTTGCATCAGAATAAGGTGGCCAGTGTTTCTGCCTGGGATGTTGAACGTCGCTTGGCTGTGATGTGGGGGGCGCTGTAGGACATGCGATACATGATAAATTACAACATAACGATCTGTGCAATCATTGTGTAATATAATTGCTTTAGGAAGTTCTTCATCCCCGATCTGATAGTCATCAGTAAAGTGCTAGGCAATCTCAACTATGTGAATATTGTTGTAGCATTCCCAAGGCCACTAAAGAAAATGGTCATATGCTTTTAATATCATTATGTCATATCAAAATGTTATTTTATATATTTTTTTCTTTTAGATAAGACTATAGTAATCTTTTTTTTTTTTGAGGGGAGAAAGAAGGGGCCCAGTCTAAATAGAAACACACACTATCACAGGGCCATGGATTTGGGACCAGTGTTCTTTTACGCTTACAAAGTATTTATAACAGTATTCCACAAAGACCTTGCTTTTGAAAGCAGCACTTCATAGCTTTTTTTCTAGAGGTGCACCGATCCGATCCTCAGATCAGTGATCGAGGGCCGATCAATTTTTTCCAAACATAGGGACCTGTGATTTTGTCCCGATCTGGATCCGTCGATTGTAAAAATCAAAGGATGGGGAGCAAAAAAACATGATGGGTGCACCCCTAATTTTTTCCTAGTCTAGGTACCAAGACTATAGGCATCTTTTTACATCCCTTCTCTCTGGCGGACACTTCACCAATTTCAGAAATAACTTCATTCCTTTAGTGGTCTCGCTACTGAACTCTGATATTAGTACTGCCCTAGTATACTTGTTAGGGCTGCAACTAATGATTATTTTAATAGTCAATTAGTTGCCTATATTATTGAAACGATTAGTCAATTAATTAGTTAAATATTTGTACTTTAAAAATCCCCAAAATATTCACAACACAGAAATGAATCTTGAATTTTGTCAAGTTGAAATGTAGTAAAATGTACAACAATTAAGTTCATTATTATACACAAACTCATTAATATGCTAATATGGTGATGTTTTTCTTCATGTTGAATAACATTAAATCATATTTTGCTTAAATTATCAAGTAATATCAAATTTCTGTAGACCAATAGGTGGTGGTGTTAGCAAAAAAATGCTAAAAATAACTGATTCAACTCCTTGGAGATTAATCGATTATTGCATTAGTAGTTATAATCGATTAGTCGTTGATGAATCGCCCAATTGTTGCAGCCATAATACTGGTGTTCTATTATCATTACTGTTTCTTTGTTGCTACTGCTTGGGCTTTTGTCTTGCTATTATTTCTGCTGTACCAGAGCGCTGACCAATGTCCAAAGTCGAGACCTCGCAATACTTCAGCTCAAACGGTGAGGACGGTCCACAGGGAATAAAGCGGAGGATGGAGTGACATTAAAATCATGAAAATAGTTGGCAAGTCAGTGTCATAACAGACAGGGCCACACGACAACCAGGGAGACGCCTGGACTATACAGCCTTTGTCACAGGCTCCATCGGTTCCATTGTTGGCATGTCTCTACCGAGCCGAGATCCCGGAGTTCGTTCCACCGGCCGAGCGAGCAAACAGATGCGGAAAGACGCGGTTATTTATTTTCCTCTCATATATCTTGCTGACAGTTTTTTTAGACAAGTGTCGAGCTGTCTTATTCGCGGCTCTTGAAGGAGACTGGTAGACGCTGTTCAAAACAAGTTTTAATATATTTTTCCACAAGAACACAATGGATTTCATTGAACTCAAGGCAGATGTGCTTGTAACCACATAATCGTAGTGCGTTAGGTAAAAATCTGACTATGTAAACATCGTCTTGTGTTTCATGACATATAAACATATTCTATTACACCACAGGTAAACAGATTATTAAAATCATGTGTATTCACCTGTCAGCATTATGTTGTATTACCCATCATGTAAACTATTATGTTGTTTTACATTATATGTTATCGCTAGACCAGAGGTCCTCATTCGGTAGACTATAGTCGACTATATTTACATCGATTAGGTCTTATTTTCATCCAAAAAAACTTTGAGAATGAATAAAATAACGATTTACAAAAAATACTTTTTAAAAATATAATTTTTAATATATTTTTTTAAACATAGGTGATTGCTAACATCTGTAAAAGATGTTGCCCACTTTACTGAACAATAAAGCCCCACGACCGTTAGACAATTTCAGATGATTCTGCATTATAAACTCGAAAATTACTACTTTTGGTCAAAAACTCGCTGCTGTTTCAAGGTCCAAAACTCGCCGGCAGAGCTCTCATGTTTCATGTTGAAATGTGTAATGGCTCTGTACGGTCTGTCCTAAAATAAAATTCATTCAGTCATTTGAAAAGGGGATCCCCAGCTGTGATAGACTATATTATATTACATGTAAACATTATTAGCACCATTATAAACACATAAAGACACTATTAGAACGCCTACAGTATTATATAACATGTAAATGCATCATCAATTCATGTATACATAACACCTTTTTTTGGAAATCACAGGCAAGCACTTATGTAAGCAAGAGTCTTATGTAAACACATGATAGGACATGTACATATTCATATTGTATTTGACCTGCTTTTATTTAATATTTTCATCATTTTGAATATATTTTGGGCTGGCCCCGTGGCGTAGCAGGTAAAGACTGGTGCTCCAAGTCAGCCCCATACCTAGTCTTAGGCCTCGTTCAGACTAAAAGTGCGTGTTATCTGCTTGTCGATCAGCCCGCCGTTTCTGCGCCGATACCAAAAAGGGTTTTGTTCACACTGAGGCGTAGGAATGGAGGGCATGCGTGTGTGTTCACACATCCTTCAGGTTCTCCGCATCGGAGGGGCGGAGAACAAGCAGCGCAAGCAACGCCTTTCATTACCAACGTCACACGAGTGCGTTACATCAATCAACAGCCCCTGCCATTTGAACAGACATGCAGCGCCTGCCGTTTGAACAGACATGCACCTGCGCCAACCGTTAACTTACTATAACTATGTTTTGGAACTACCGGTACAAGTCGTTCTCTCACACTTCGCATCTGTTGAAATTATTATCTCACACACGCGTTTGATGGCGCTATATGAGACGGGACTTACCCGTCTATATGGCACGAGCCACGGAGGCGCCGTGCGCTTTATGTTGTGCAGGGGGACTCGGTGCACTGACCACGCAACGTCAATTTGGGAAGCACCTGCCGTTTGTGCTGCTCATTCCC
>OMKY01214873.1:0-11310 GCA_900302395.1 Bregmaceros cantori | reverse complement strand
TATATATGTATATATGCATATTATATGTATACACATATAAGTATAATATGTATATATATAATTTATATATCGATTATCGATATCTCATTGAAAAATGGAAAATAACTATTTTTCAATGAGATAATCGATCCGATTAATGAGAACCAATTGATCCGATTAATCGATTAATCGGCAGGAAAATTGGCCGATTATGAAAATAATCGTTAGTTGCAGCCCTAACTTAGTTACACCCGCAACACAATGGGCCAAGTCCGTTTAAGCAGCCCAGCTCTGCTGGCCATTGAGCGGACACTGGTCAAGTCCTTGGAAAAGACACCAAGCTGGTATGACAGGGTCACAGAGCATTTTCTTGAAAACGAATGGAGGGTTGCGTATAAATAGACACGATTTATGATGCAAGGCAAATTGGGCTTCCCCTCCTTGAAAGACCAGCATCCGCCACTGCTCTGCAGTCATGTAAAGTGCACTGAAATTAGCCTAAAACAACTCTGTCTGAAATGATTAATAAAAGGTAAAAGAAAGAAAGAATGAATAGTCAGGCTGTGCTTGCACGCCAGAGTGAATGCATGCACAAAATGTACACAAAAATGCACCAACGCACAAATTTGGTATGCAGCTAAAATCGGGGAAGAACATATTTCAGTATGAAAACTCAGTGGTGTTTCCTTTGAGTGAGAGATGGATAAAGCATTGCATTTTCATTTCAGTGTGGGTGGGATAATGAACTGTTTCCTGGCCTCGGCTGGTGTCTCGCGGCACATTTCCCGGCACTGGAGGGTGGGAGAGAAGTGGATACAGCAAGAAGCAGGAAGTGTTTATATTACCCAACCACATCTTCTTGGGATTACTCCCAGTTCACCCCTTTTGGAGGGGAGTCGCACAAAATGTTTTATTTTAACCCTCTCCGCGCTTCCCACTACTTGTGCTTTCAAGAGAGACACAACGTTGGCCAGGAGCATATATTCACGATGTCATTTTTTTTTACTCTCAAGTGACATCTCTACGGTGAAATTCTTGATGCTGGGGAGTTTGCCGAGGCCTACGTCATTTATTTTACTGACGCCGCTGATGCTTTTTATCGTTCCGTGGTGAACTCCGGCAATTTATCCCCCCCGTGTGACTTGGTCCATTTCAACAATGGGGCGGATGAAAATGCTATGTGGTCTGCAGCGTGGACACATTGGGCTGTTTGCCTTTGACAGAAAAACGCGGGGTGGGTCTGAGACACATTTTACACTCCTGCCTGTCTAGGTCACTTAAGGAGAAATAAATATTTAAATGTAAATATCTAACAACAAACGAATAAAGTAACAGAAGAAGTTGTTTAAGTCTGCCACAAACTGCCGGTCTCATGTGAAGGCTCCGATGCAGTAAAACTCTAATTCTGAAAGATCAAACAACTCCTTAGGTTGAAGTGAATTTCCCTACACATCAAGGCCACTTACTGTACATACCGCCAGTAGTTACACAATTAAAACATTCCAAAACCACATCATGAGATGGATGGCTCATCACAAACTTACTGATCACATAGACATAAAAAGAATGTTGTGTGTGTCTGTGTGTGTGTGTGTGTGTGGGGAGGGGGAGTGGCAGAGTGGTTATAGAAAGTGCCGTGGGATCCCCTCTGCGGCTTTTCTGCAATGTATCGCCCTGACTCTTCATCCTAGTTTGAGATTTAATCCTATTACTATCTCTCTCTATAAAGAATGAAGAATTGCGCTTGTGCCCATAAAATAACTTAAATAAATGTTGTAGGCTGGAGTCACTCAAATCAATAACGGTGCAATCAAAAGCAGATCTATGAAACTCTATCATATTAAGCACTCCAAAATGGGACACGGACCTCTGCCTCATGGGATTAGTAGAAGGTAAAAGAAGCAGAGGCAGATAACCCACTTGATGGCATGACAGCATCGACTACGAATGGTCTGGACTCGACCGTCCGACCCCAACCTGAACACTATCTCTCTCAATAAAGAACGGAAAAACGGCGCTTGCGTCCAAAAAGTTATCTTAAAAATATAAACAAATGCGAATAGTGCACATCCATTGGTGTTTCAGTTTCAGGCTCCGGTTTTTTCCTTAGTCTTGTAATTGGGTTTTTTTCTGGCTGACAGCAGTATCTTGGTAAGAAGGATTCGAAGGATTATTTTATTTTTAGCAAAAACTTGAATCAAATAACTTCTGACAAATTATTTGCTATAAATGGCAGCTGTTCATCTCATAAAATAGCCTGAAACCACCCTGAAATGAATACATTAAACATATTTGGAACATGTGAGGTTATTTGTTGAAATTATTAGATTGAAGGTTCAGTAATCTAAAGGTAATCCTTTATCGTATTACTTTTTGGTTACTTAATCTTAATCAAATCCTACAGCAAACAATTTATTCTATTTAGTTTGTTTTTTAATCTATTTAATTCAATTCAGGGTATATTATTGTTTCAAAAACTGCAATTTACATCAAGTAATTTGTTTGAAATTATGAATTTATTAACTTATTCATATAATATGTATTTTCTAAAAAGTAATGTAAAAGTAACCCCTTCCCATTTGGCCCCAAGTGTCGCAAATAGAGTGCCCCACTTGTTTTTGGAATCCGGCCCAAAGATTCAATAATAGATGTATAACAATTTGCCTCTTGGGCAATGAGAACATTGTTAAATTGAAGTTGTTCTGGCAACATTACTCTAGTGGAATCCAAATTTGCCTGTTTCTGCAGCCATTCCATTCTGTTTGGTTTGACGGTCTGTGGTTTGAATCGCATTGGGACCTGCTTCTGGGCTGGTTAGCCGAGCAGACCTAATTCTAGATGCCTGGGTCTAGTCCCAGTGGAGTCCAGCTGCACCGGGTCGCCCTGCGGGTCACAGACTGGAGTTAAAGTCCCACGTTCTTCACTCTCTCTCTCTTTGTGCATTTGTTGCTGGTTTCCATCTCACTTGTTGTCACTTGTATTTCCAGAAGTGGCCAGTAGTAGGCATGTATTAAATATTACTCAATATAGTCGCACAAAGCAACAATGAAATATATAATTTTGTTTCTTTTTAAGCAGAAAATGTACAATAATTGAGTAGCTTATTCTGATACAAACTCATCACAACATTTAACAGTAATTATGAAACAACATCAAATCTGCGTGTACTAATAGAAGGTAGCTGCAATAAAAATAATTCAATTCCTTATTACCTGCACCAAGCAGGTTACGTTTTCAATCATGTTGGTTTGTCTGTCAGTAGAATAACAGCAGGAAAACGTTATGCACAGATCTTGGTGAAATGTTGTTAGAGTTGTTGGAAATGACAAACCGAACAAGGGAGTACATTTTGGTGGATTTCTGTAGCCTGTAAGTAACAATAGTTTGACAACTGTTATAAGCTTACAAACTCTGATCAACTCTAGCAACACGCAGCAGTTGGTGCCTCTCTACTGCTTGGTACTCACACAGCTCAGATAGTGTAGTGGCTAGCTCTACTGTCTGCCAAGATGGAGACCTGGGTTCGTGGCCCACCTCCGTCAGATTGTGAAAATATGCATTTTTATGACTATAATCCCGTGTACCACCAAGAGCGTACTTGCGCACCACTGGTGAAAAATTGATTACATTTTGGTACATTTCTGTACATTGGCCTTGCAACAGGTTTGTACTCTCTGTGTGCTTCTAGTTTCAACTATTGATCATTTCATAATCGATTAATTTAAATTCAATTTAATTGATTCAGTTAGTCATTTCAATTTAGATCCATTAGGTACCATCTACAATTAAAGCATAAAGATTGCTATTTCATGGGTTGTACCAGAGTTCTACCCATACACATGAATACGATATAATGTATAACATATAATAAAAACATTAAAACTGTCACACCATAGATCAGTGGTTATAGTTTTGATTGTTCGTCCGTGAACATTTTATAATTTTTAAGCAAGCGTGCACCTGTGACTGTGTGCGGAATACGTACAATGCTGCCTCAACGCCAGGTGTGAACTGGCAGCACACAGTAACCACTGACCTAGTTGACTGTGTTCCAGATTCACCAGAGAGAGCGAGAGAGATGACTCGTCACTTCTCCTGTTCACCCCTCTCACTCTCCTTCGTTCTCTCTCGGTTTCTCTCTTGACTCTCTCTCCCCCGCTGTCTCTCTCAATTATTTCTCTCCCTCTTGCTCAGGCCGCTGTTTCAGCAGCGGTTCAAACAGCATCCTCGTCACACCATGTACATTCACTAATGGGCTTTGGCGCGGTCAGCGGTCTGGCGTTGCAACCCATCATGTGTCACACCCCATCTCTGCTTTCATGACAACTCTTTCCTTGTCGGACGACTTCAGTCGGTCACTTTCCAAAATCTGACCACTGTATCTCACGGCTGAAGAGTTACAATCAACTCTATATTAGTGTCAAGTGTCAACTGAACTACCACCCATATAAGGCAGGGAACGTTTTTTATTTTGAACGTTTTTAAATGTAGTGTGATGGAGACTGACAGGTCTAGTACGTGTCTAGTTAGTAGTTACATACCATCACAGTGTCACATATATATATATATATATATATATATATATATATATATATATATATATACCACTCTGCCACTGCGCCCCATTAGGGCGCCTTTTCAAGAAGAGGCTCATGTCTCCTGGGTCCTATCAATGTTCCCTGGTATTTGTATGGGGCAAGACTTCTTTCTGACCATGAATTGACAAATTGCTTATATGCTGCTTTTATCCCAAATTTTGATATGCTTTTTATTTTGCGCATAAACTGTAGTAATGTATATTTTTTCACCCCTGGTAAGAGCACTTGGGGAACATAGGACCCAGGGAACAAACATGGGTATGCTCCCACCAAAAGGACCATGAAAATGCACCAGTTGGAGTGAGCAGACTGTCGAAAACAATGATTTTATAAAATGCGAAAAAAGCACAAATGACTGCCATCCTGAGAGCACACTAGCCGCTAGCTCGTCAGGCTAACCTTGTACATATCAACATGTGCGTATGCATTTCCTAGGTGGGCCTGTACAATTGGCTGTGAGGCAGTGACACATTTTCATATATTGTTCCATGATTTATATTTTGGCAGAACATATGTTCTATATGTATTGAATCGCTGAATTATCACTAGAATAAATACCACAGACAAAATATATTGACAATTTATATATTGTCTGGGCGTAACCCAGACTCAGTTCCTTGTGTTTCTCTTTGTGGTCACCAGCGACTTCCCATTGCCTGAATGAGCAGGCATCTGAAACAGGAAATGATTGCAGTTAAATGGAAGAAAAGGCCTATGGCCATATGGTGGTGATGTCATCACAACGCTCCAAACACATCTGGAATGAAACATTGAATCCACACATGACTCCACAATAAAACATTTATACATTAAATGAAACATTGCATAAAACATTATAGTTCTGTTGAAACTGACAAATTACATTTTGGCTACACGTTTATTGTGTCAAGTTGCCACACAGCATAATACATAATAAATTGGTGAACATAGAACTAACTAGAGTCAGTTGGAGAAACTAAACCTCTGCCAAGACCATAGGGTCCTTAAAATCTGTCCATAACGTTCTGTTTTAATTTGGTGAAGAATCATTGAAAAAATCCCCGGATCCTGATTGTGATTCGAATCATCTCTACATTTCAAGGTGGAATTCCTTGGACCAAGCAAACATATCCATAACTTTAACATGAACACATTTAACTGAAAAGATTATCTCCTTGGTGGAGGTAAGTAATGTATTTCCTTTCACTTGCCGTTAACTCGATCAATTCTTCTGTTTCCCTCTTTTATAGATATAGATGGGTTTACACGCAAAAAATGTCCGTCCCTAATGAAACACACTTCCTGTCTATGCAGAGTCCAGTGGCAGAATTTGTCGCACAAAACGCACACCGTACCAAAATTCACTTGCTACAGCTCTGTGACCTATTACCCATTACCCACCCCTTCACCCATCGTTCTGCATCTGCATTCTGGAATACTGACAAATACAACTGGGAAGCAGACCTGCCGTATACCTATGCCGGAGACAGGAATCGTTTTCACGACAGCTGCATGTGCTTTGAGACATAGGCACAACAGTGGATGAGTGGGGCGCACGCCCTTTTGTAGGGTTGTCCGAATTCTCCATGTACCCTATATAGTGCATTGAAAGTGGTGAGCATCGGATGTACCCTAGACGGAGCACCATAGCCCAAAATGCATTGCGAGACTTTTAAAAAATAACCTAAACTTTTTAAAAAATGGCACGGCGGGTGTAAATAGCGACCAACTGCAGCAAATAGTTATAAATGTAAGTACTTCTGACTTTTTCTGATGATTGTTGAATTTTATAATTATATTTTTAATAATTATATTTATTATAATCATTTTGACGGAGCCAACTCTAGTGTCCGAAATCTCGGCCGTTGCTGTTGAGTGCACTATGCGTGAGTGCACTATATGGGTTGTAGGGAGTAGGGGATAGGGAGTGATTTCGGACACAGCCAGAGTCTCTTTTTTTTCAGCTCTTCCCCCTCATTTTGCCTGGATGTGCCATCCATCTGTCTCTTCTCCTGTGTGTTTGAAGGGAGCAGCAGGCATGGAGTGAGGAGAGGCGTCCTGGCTTTAGATTATTAGCTCCACTCAACAGGTGACCGATGGCCTCCCATCGCCTCGTTCGCTGCATCTCTCTCCCCACTCTCGCGCGCTCTTGCAAATCTGAAGCTTGACCTGTTCCCGACACGCCCCCCACATCTCTCCTTCCACGCCATCTCTCACCCCATCTCTTTGCCTCCCTCCTTTGCATAACAGTTTTCTCTTTCCAGCTCACTCTCGAGAGGTTTTGCATCACCCAGAAGACTTGTATTCGATTTTTGCTAACTCCGCTTATTGCAGATTGCACACTAACTTTTCCATGTTAGTTTCCATCAGTCTACTCTTCATTGCTGGCTAATGGCATATTGAAAGAAGGGTTCCACCAAGATTCGAACCCTGATATCCCAATCCAGAGGCAGACATGGGCAGGGCAGCACGGTGGTGCAGTGGCTAGCATTGATGCCTCACAGCTAGAAGGTCCTGGGTTCGAATCCTAACCTGGACAGGTCCTTTCTGTGTGGAGTTTGCATATTCTCCCCCTGTCTGTGTGGGTTTCCTCCTGGCACTGGTTTCCCCCACCACCAAAAACATGCTCTAGTTAACCTGCTCCATTCTGGCCAAGGCGCTGGCTCAGACTCTGGAGTTGGCCCCCAACCGCAGTTCACGCTGCCTCCTTAGGGATGGTGGAAGATGAATTTCACTGTACATTGTATTTGTGACAAAAAAAAATACCTTTACACTCTACCACTAGGCCACAGGGCACACAGGGCTTTGATACTTGCTTTGTTACCAATGAATCAGTATCTAGTCAACACGTGTTTGAGTGTGTGTATGTGTGTGTGAATGTGTGATCATATTATACTATCTCCACTTATAACAGAATGTGCACCAACATGGGTCGTCCTTCTATACATGCTCTGATCCAGTGTTGTTCTGTATGTTGTCGTGCCTTTTTTTGTGTTGTCTACCTCTGCTTCATTTTAACTTCTACTAATCCCTTCAGGCAGTTTTATAGACCCTCTATGGACCAACCATAAGGAAGAGATTATTCTTTGTTGGTGCAGTGTGCACATAGGTGTCAAATGTATTCTACAAATTTGTGTTGTTTGGTTAGAACGTTGAGGAATTTAGATGTATTTTTATTATTGATTTATTATTATTTAGCCGATTATCAATTAATCTTTTGACGTCCCTAATTTCAAGTATCTTTTTGAACATCACCTCTATTTTATGATGTAAACAATAAACACAAAATTCGGCAAAAATGTGGTCTGTGTGCAGGGAGCAGGGAGTGGAGTAAAGGTTGAATTTAATGTTTTTTTTTTTTCATTCTGTTCATCCTCCACCTTATTCAGTGTTAGTTGGAAAGGGAGAAAGAAGGAGGAGTGACATGGGGCAAAGCTGTCGATGAGGGGGAGAGGAGAAAACTCATTACTGACGCCATTACGGCTTATGTGTGCTTTGCAGCACCTTAATATACATGAAGGAGATGAGAGCTGCTTTCATATGACAATTATAGAGCAACCAATTTGCACCAAAACCTGGAGAAGAAAACCATGCCAGTTAATGAAATTGTTGACTTGATTGTATTTAGTTACATTTAAAGTAATCTAAGAGTAATGGATTTTTTTTAATTAAAGTTATTATTATGTTATTAGCAAGTGCCGTTTTTCATTCTTTATTGAGAGAGATAGTGATAGGATTAAATCGGAAACTGGGATGAAGAGTCGGGGGGAGACATTGCAGAAAAGCCGGAGAGGGGATTAGAATCCATTGCACTGCTCGACTCTGCCACTGCAATGTATTTTTGCCGCCCATTTGGACCATTTTCTGCTTTATTCATGATTAACTGGAAAGGGATGAAGGAGGAGGAGACGGATAAGCTGTCGGTGAAGTGAAGTAAACTGCACTGAGCTACTGCGGCGCACTACTTTACGTCTTAAGCCCAATTCGCACTGGACTTTTATTACCTATGGACCCCTGGTCATTTGGATTGCGGAGGACTTTGAGGACTTTTGATGTGCGAATGCGCAATGTCAGTCATTTGCAAAGTAATAATTCCACTCCGAGTTACCTACTGTGATTCGGCGAAACACCACAATGGTTTGAATTCAGAATTTGCATAACTTTGTTAATACACACACACACACCCGTGTCTGTGTATGTGTGTACACGTGTGGGCAAGCAAAAATATGGCACATGTGTCATAATGTCTGTTACATTCAGCAAAATACAGGCTTTCACTAATCCCGTCAGAACATGCGACAATATAACACAAATGTCGGGGGTAATTGTGAATTACCAGAGGTCCCCACAGAATTCAATGGCAATGCGAATTTGGCTTTAAATACAGTAACGGGATAACTTTTGGGGTTTTTTTTTGTGCCCAAGCACCGTTCCTCATGTGCCTGATTCCTCTACTGCGAGAGATAGTGACAGGATTAAATCGGAAACTGGGATGAAGCGTCGGGGGGAGACACCGCAGAAAAGACAGAGAGGGGACCAGAATCCTCGGCACTTCTCGACCTATAGTCCAGGGGGTGCACTCTATAACCACTCTGCCACCGCAGCCCCCCAGGATAACATTTTTTAATGAGTAACTTGTAACTACATTTTAAAAGTAATATTGTCAACCCTGACCATAATATTCATAATAATTAATGATAAACCTTTTAAAATTATTCTTGCTGCCGAGAGCAAGCCATGTGCACTGTCCTAAAGGATGTATGTTACAGCTGTATATTACAGCTCTTCGGCTGGCTCGGTGAAAACGCATGCGTGCCCCCAAGGCCTAATAACGGCCACTAGAGACCAGCGCTGAGTGCGTACCCATCCCGAGAGGTCCTTTGAAAGCCTATTTTATTCTGCCGCGGGGTCCAATTGTCTTTGCTCAATCGAAACAAAATGAAGGAGCAGGTCCATTACTGGTAAACACAAACATAGTATGGAATTAATACAAAAAATTAAGAGAGAGGGGGGGAGGGAAGGGGGTTGCGGTGGCAGAGTGGTTATAGAGAACGTCCCCAGACCACAGGTCGAGCAACGCCGCCGGTTCCAAACTCCTCTCCGGCTTTTCTGAAATGTCTCCCCTGACTCTTCATCCCAGTTTCCGATTTAATCCTATCACTATCCCTCTCAATAAAGAATGAAATACGGCGCTTGCTCCCCAAAAATAATAAGGAGTTGGAATGGGCTGCTAGCTGGATATTTTTGGCAGGGCGTGTTTTTGTGGTTTTTTAATTATGCAAAAAAGCAATTAATACATTGGCTAAATAAGCTATTTGTGAGTAGGTCTAAGCCCTGTTGCCATATCTCTCTGTTGCTCAAGATCTCTGCATACTCCACAACGCTCACCTGGCAACATGCATAGGTAGGGTGTCGCGGTATGAAGTTTTAGGCTTACGGTTATTGTTATAAAAAAAAACCTGTTTATGGTATTATCACATTTTTTAACGTCCACTTCCGGCTTCGTTTCTTGCGCCATGCCCTGCACGTTGAGTTGTCGTTGTCATGTCCATTTTTAGTTGAAAACCCATAATATGTTGAAGTCCCACTTTTGAATGTATGTGCGAGGATATAGTGGCATTCAATTGGGGGTGCACAAAAGGTGGAAGGATTGGCTGTGGTGATTTGGGCTATTATGTCACTCGCGAAATATGAGGAGAATGCAGCGAGATAGAATACAAAAGTTTATCTCACTGTCACCCATCTGCCGTGATACCCCTAGTAACCAGTTCATCCGACTAGCGAGATGGTAAGTGTTTGTAGTAAATAGCGATTGCTTAAGGTGTTGCCAAACAGCATTGTTTAAAAACAACTAAACTGGAAACGAATCACGCAATCTTGAATGATGCTGCTGTTTATATTATGATGACTACCATTTTTTGGTAAACAAACAGAGTACATTGTTGAAGCATTGTGATAAACACACACAGAGGGATCAACGATGGGTCATTGGTGCAGTTCTTTTAAGGTTTTTAGTTTTGCACTTGCAAGGGAAATACAACCCAACCAAACCCAAAAAGTGCGACAACAGATAGATAAACAATCTTGTGAATTGGCACAAGATTCCCTGATCTTAGCTGAGTCGATACTCCCCTACCCAGCTTCCTTTCGTGCGTGCACTCACTCTGTGTGCAGTGGTACTTGTTGAACATAGCTAGGGACACAAAAAATAAAAGAGAGAAGTTGAAGATAGAACCAGCTAATTGCTGCTTTCCTAATCCAGTATGGGGTTTTTTACTCAGCCATTGTTTGGTTACACAAATTAAACAGCAGCTAAAACCAGGGCTTTGAACCAATATTTTTTCCCAAGCGTTTCGTTCCGAACAGAAACAGAATTATAACGTTTCCGGTTATGTGTTCCACCAATAAATTGACGTTCCTGAACCGGTTAGAACAAAAAAATATTGTTCCCGGAACAGTTAATCTCGTTCCTGTCAGCTGTTTAATGCTATGTAATATTTGCTGCGGCGAACCAAAAGCGACTCGCTACAGAGGCCTGCTGGTAGCGCTCTACAGCCGAGGTCTCGTTGCGTGTCGGGGCAAACCCACAACAACACGCTGCAGAGAGTCCCGCAATGCTTCCTACTTCACTGCTGCATCGTAGATTTTATAAATACTCTTGTTTTATTTCTGAAGTTATCCCCAAGTGCACTCCTTTGAGGAACGAAATAAAACCGTTATTAACTGGTTACCTTTATTTTTAAATAAGTGTTCC
>OMKY01214870.1:0-10641 GCA_900302395.1 Bregmaceros cantori | reverse complement strand
GGGGTCCGTTCGAGTGCGTGGGGGGGTGGGGGGGGATCCGATTGAACCGCGGCACCGGGCGAGTGGGGAGATTGGCGAGGATTGACAGCACGTGCCGTTCCAACGTGGGGAGAACGTTGTGGGCTCCACAGCTCCCAGGCTATATTTTCTATCAATTATTTTGCCTGCGCTGCGTGACTAAACGGCCACTCGCGTGCGTGTTCCACGTGCGCTACAGTGTTTTTCACATTGTTTCCTTGATGATGCGAGTTTGGATTTCATCTCAGGGGTTAGCCCGGATGTTCATAGTGACGTCAGAGAGATAAAACGCGATGACGAACATAGCCGTCTTAAGGTTACAATTCGTGGATTTATAAGACGGGCATGTTCGTCGTAAGCATACAAAGGGTTAATAGTGCAAACTTTTTGTTGTCTCTTCACTTATCGCAGATTGCACACCAATATTTACTTGCATGGAAGAGCCTAGTCTTCAGTGCTAGCTTATTTTACTTATATTGCTTCTGCCAAAAGTATTTATTATATTATTGCATTGTTTTTGCTTTTGTTTTTGTTAGTTGATTAATCGTTGAAATAATCGTTTTTGGCTCTCCATCTTTTCTGCGGTGTCTCCCTCTGACTCTTCATCCCAGTTTTAGATTTAATCCAGTCCCTAAAAGACGATGCTTGCGTGCAAAAAAAAACTTTAACATTTGGGATTGGTAAAAACGTGTCTTGGTATAGGACCGATACCAACACAATTTGCAGTCCAATATTTAACGCAGATCGGTAAACATCTCAGTTCTACCGGCTAGTTCACGTCAACGTAGCCTTTATTTCCAACACTTCATAGAGGACTGCCAACACAGACACAATCTTGAGTTAATAACGAGCGCCGTACGCAGCTGTAAAAACGGTGTAAGGATCAACAAACGCATAAAGCAAGCAAGTTAACAGCCGACACCGGAGACACATTCATAAACTCATCGCCCACAATGTGTGTGAAGTGTACGAAGCGGACCCGCCGATACGGTGCACGGATTTACCATTTTAATATCGCCGGCGGCAGTAAGAGCCAGCAGAGGGGGAAGTTAAAGTGCGGCTAAACAAACGGAGACGATATTAAAACACAATAATGAAACAACAACACATCAGCCCCCAGACTAGAGACTAGGCTAACATATTATTAAATCAACATTTCCCAAGCTGTGGGGCACTGACCCGGCTATGGCCATGGGTACTCATTTAACTGTTCTAAATGTAACAATTTGGTACACATAACACAAGTATTTTTTTATTATTATTATTATTATTATTTTAAGTTCTTTTTTCCGCCGCCAGCGCTGTTTTTCCATCTTTATTGGATAGGATTAGTCGGAAACTAGGTTGAAGAGATCGGGGGTAGACATTGCAGACAAGTCGACAAGCGTAGTCGAACTTGCGACACTGTGGACACTGCGGTAGACACAGCGCCACTAACATGAATGGGGTCGCGTTAGGTGCGGTGTCCATAACCCCTCGGTCAACGCGGACCCCATAACACAAGTATTTTAACGGTACTTTATGTAGCCACACATACATAAATGTAGACTGAAACTCTTCCTCTGCATTTAATGCATCCCTGCGGAGCGGTGGGCCGTTTCGGTGCAGCGCCCGGGGTCCAACTCTAATTAGGTTCTAAGCCAGTGCCTTGGCCAGGGCCACTGACTCGAGCAGGTTAACTACAATGTGTTTTTGGTGGTGGGGGGAAACCGGAGTGCCCTGAGGAAACCCACGTAGACATGGGGAGAACATGAAAGCTCCACACAGAAAGAGCCTTGGGGCCCAGGATCTTCTCGCTCTAAGGCAGTACTGATAACCACTGCACCACCATGCCAGGGACATCCTCAAAGGTTCTACAAGAAATATGGGCTGTGTTCGAAATCGCTCTCAATCCCCTACTCCCTACCCCACATGTAGTGCACTCACTTATAGTGCACTCAACAGCGACGGCCGAGATTTCAGAAACTGGAGTCGGCACCGTCAAAATTAATTATAAAATATAATTATAAAAAATATAAAGTACTTAAATTTATAACTATTTGCCGTTGTCGGTCACTATTTACTCCCGCCACACCATTTTTTAAGGTCATTTTTAAAACATCTCTCAATGCATTATGGGTTATATTGCTCCGTCTAGGGTACATCCGAAGCTCACTACTTTTTGTGGTGCATTGTGGGATACTTTCAGTTCTCTATATAGGGTGCATGGAGAATTCGGACACCCCTACAAAATGGTGTGCGCCCCATATAGTGCACTATATGGGGGATAGGGAGCGATTTCGGAGACAGCCAGTGTCTTGCTATATTTGCTGAAAATGGTCGACTAAGAAGAATAAAAAAAATAATAAATTGACCATTCATGTTGAAATAATATAGTTGTATTATTTTATTATATTATTATTATTATATAACTATCTATGTATCTATCTAAGATCATAGCTCATATATGATAACAATAAATATCAATTGAACCTGATTAAGTGAATGGGCCACGAGCATGGCACAGTGTTATTGTAGTGCACTTAAGTTAGTGAATGGACAGTGGGACGGGCTGCTTGTCCAATCACATCGCTGAATTGTGGTCACGGGTCTTTATAGAGCCTATCAAACGAGTGAGTCAGGTCCTCAGAACACCAGTAATGGCTAACAGACATCGACGCGGTGCCAACCATAAGACCGCAGGCTGCCTGCCTCTGCGCCCGCCGCTCCCCTGCCCTTTAATGCTGCCCCATTACCACAGAGCTTTCTACAGAAAGCATTTTAATGATTGCCACCGCCCCCCCCGTGATTGCCTAGGCCTGCGAATCATGCTCCCACTTAGCTTAGTTAGCCCACCATTCTTTACGCTAGGTTAGCCCACTAATCTTCACGCTAGGTTAGCCAACTAACCTCCACGCTAGGTTAGTCCACGATCCTTCATGCGAGGTTAGCCCACTATCCTTTATGCTAGGTTAGCCCACTAACCTTCATGCGAGGTTAGCCCAATATCCTTTATGCTAGGTTAGCCCACTAACCTTCACACAAGGTTAGTCCACGATCCTTCATGCGAGGTTAGCCCACTATCCTTTATGCTAGGTTAGCCCACTAACCTTCATGCAAGGTTATCCCACTATCCTTTATGCTACGTTAGCCCACTATATTCAATGCTAGCTGCAGCCCATTACCATGTATGCTAAGCAGAGATGGCAAGTAACGAAGTGCAAATGCTTAAGTACTGTACTCAAGTAGAATTTTCAAGTATCTGTACTTTTAGAAGTACTTTTTTCTGTGAATACTTTTTACTTCTACTCAGTAGATTTTGAACAAAAATATCAGTACTTCTACTCCACTCAGTACTTCTACTTCAACTCCCTGTTTTCTATCCAAAACAGGGACGTTACTTTTTTTTCTGCAACAACATGGTAGGACTACATGTATAGCGTGAATGAGTCAGTAGAGGGGCGGTGCACGGTAATGCAATGAGTACAGTAGCAGTTAATAAGTTGTTTTCATTTGGTCTCTGGGTGTACCCCTCAAAAAATATTGCCAGTCAAGTGTTAAAGTAAATTAATTTTTGTACTTTGAACTTCATCTCAAGTTGTTTTTACACAAATATATTTTGCTCTTACTCAAGTAAGAAATCCTGGTACTTCTGCCATCTCTGATGCTAAGCTAGCCTACAAAGCATTTACAATTATTCAACTATTTCCTCATCACAATGAGAATAGCACCCGAATCAAGTTATACTTGAAAATGTACATATCTCACCCTGCCTCTTTCAGTTCCTCTCTCTCTCTCCCTCTCTGGCTTTGTCTCCCTCTCTTTCTGGTTCTGACCGCCCCTCTCCCTCTCTGTCTTTCTCTCTCTCTCTTAGAGTCACACATAACAAATACCACTGTCTGCCCCTGGGCCGCAGTACAGCGTCACTCTGTCTGCTCCTAACTATCTGTCACAGATAACATATGAAAAAAACACACACACACACACACACACACAAGTATGGTTTTGTAGCCATGAATTCCGACTTGTAGAATGATCTATGTTGGGCCAATGCAAAGTGATGAACAGAACCAAAATACTTTAAAGTAGAGTAACATAAAACATAAAGTAACATTAAAAAACACATTTTAAAAGTTTTTGCCATAGGGGTTGTAGACAATTCAAAACTGTATTCCGGTGCTGGCCCTGTGGTGCAGTCGGTAAGACACCCGCATCAAGCTTATGGTGCCTGTGACTTGGTTCACAGCTATGGGCAGTATGCACAAGATTTCCTCGTCGACCTTTCTGCAATGTCTTCCCCGATCTTTCTCATCCCACTGTCACAACTAACCTTGTCAATAAATTGGAAAATGGCGCATAAGAAAAAAAAGGACTTTGAAATTGATTGTTTGTTACAATATTTACCTGAAGTGGGCGAGGTCCTTCCAGATTAGGATTCATTTCAGAAGTTCAAAATGCTTAATTTGTCAAGCCATAGGTCCCGGAGCGCTTGGGGACGAGTAGCTCCCCCATCTCAAGATCAGCTTAAAATGAATCTTGAATCTTGAATTTTGAGCAAATCCTCCACTCCCCAACAGTGTCACCAACAACTATATATAGGATTTCAGGACCTCTTCAATTCATCATTTCATCGTCCCAGACTTGTATCATCAGATGGAATATGGGATAACAACCCCCACCCTCAGGAACATTGGCCCCATGAGCCTCTCGTATAAAAAAACAGACTCACTCTCTCTCTCCCTCTACCTCACCCCTCTTGCTCCCTCTGTATCATTGTTCTCCAGCCAGTCAATATTGCCATCCATTCAGATTGGTGGCCGTGATGCTAATTTAAAACTATTGACTGGAATACCAGTGTGTGTATGTGTGTGTCTGTGTGTGTGTATGTGTGTGTCTGTGTGAATGTGTGTGTGTTTGTGTGTGTGTGTGTGCGCGCCTCACTGTAATCACACTTCTCTCTAGTGCAGCACAGTAAAATACTGTCATAATAAGATTTACCCGCCGTCCACCGCACTCGCACCAGGCTTCCAGTAGCGGCAGAGATTAAAATAAGATTTAGCATATCTACACCCTGTTCCAATTAGGGCCGGCGGGGTTCCTCGCATGGGCCTAGTTTTCAACACTGCTTTTGGCACCGGGGCGCACTAAGCAACATTGATATTAGAGCTGCAATTGATGCAGTGATAATAATAATAATCGAAGAATGGATTTGTTGCCAATTAAATGGATTAGGGCTGCAACTATCGAATATTTCAATAATCGATTATTCTAACTAGAGCTGAAACGATTATCCGAAGTATTTGAGTACTCAAATCGAACATCCGAATATTTTTTTGTGCCTCGAGTAATCGCCTGTTTTTATATTAGCCGTTCAGGATCGAACAAACTGCAGCGAGTGCTCCGCTCGTTGCAGCCGAGTTGCAGTAAGAACGTGTCCAGAGAATACACAGCCTCCCCAGCGCCGCGGACGGAGAGCGCCCGCAGCAGCCCGTTGCTGCAGGCGCTCGCCCACACCATCTAGGGTGCTTGGACGAGGGGCCACTCTCTCCCCACGATTCGGATCAATTAATATTTTTTGAGTTTTGTAGCTATTATAAATATACAATAGAAAATAAGATATTTCACTGAATAATGAATGACCAAGTTATTTACTTTTTGATTAACAACAATTTTTGTTTCACCTCAAGGCATAAGAGCTGTGACTGGCTTCCGATCCGATTCTTTGCTCCCAATCCGATCCCAATTTGATTTTAAAGATCAGCCGATTCAGATCTCCGGTGCCGAATCCCGATACGGCGCCCCGAACCTCAATACCGAGTCCCGATACAGAGCCTGATCCTGCAAAAAGTGGTAGTACCCAAACTATTTGCCACAATTGTCAATTTCAATAAGAGTCAAAGTAAATAAACGTCATTTGGCTCCCCGACTCATTTACCGATTCTGATCGGGACAAAATCACGAGTTCCGATCCTTGGAAAAACGTCTGATCGGCCCCTGATCACCGATCTGAGGATCAGATCGGTACACCTCTAAAAAGTGATGCATCCAAAGTATGCTGCTCCATTTTTGAAAATCATCAAGGTTGCCCAAACAACTGTATGGCGTGAGGCTCACAGCAAGGATCGACTCAACAGTTAATACTAAGTTTTCATTGTCACGTGACTGCGGTGTGAGTTAGTGTCTCCTGTAGTACGCGAGTGCCTATTTACAAGTTCTGTGTGATAAGGTCACCCTGTCAGATTTTGTTTATCTGCTGTGTGCTATTTCTGAGTTTTTGAATGTGCAATCCATTCTCTCACCCACTCTCTCGCTTGCTATCTCTCACTCTCCACATTCCATACAAATAGGATTTATTAGATTCCAATAAATCTCTCTTTCTCTCTCTTTCTCTCTCTCTCTCTCTCACACACACACACACACACACACACTCACACTTTCCTTAGATTGTAATAAATACATGGTAATGTGAGTACCAACAGAATGGCATGTGCTGTTCATGAACCAGCCTCCTTATCTAGGCGACATCCTTTTAAGGCTTAAGACGTTTTTAAGAGGATTAACACGTGATCGGGACATGGATAGTCATCATACAATCAATGCATCGCAGTGAAGACATGGGCTCTGTCCGAAATCACTCCCTATCCCCTATATAGTGCACTATATGGGGCACACGCCATTTTGCAGGGGTGTCCGAATTCTCCATGTACCCTATATAGTGCACTCAAAGTCTCCCACAATGCACTGCAAAAAGTAATGAGCATCGGATGCACCATAGACGAAGTAATATGACCCATAATGCATTGCGAGACGTTTTGAAAATGACACGCCGGGCGTAAATAGAGACCAACTGTGGCAAATTGTTATAAATGTAAGTACTTTTGACTTTATGTGATGATTGTTGAATTTTATAATTATTTTTTAATACTTATATTTTGTAATTAATTTCGCCCGCTCCAACTCTAGTGTCCGAAATCTCGGCTGTTGCATGAGTGCACTATATGGGGGGTAGGGAGTAGGGGGTAGGGAGTAGGGGATAGGGAGCGATTTTGGACACAGCCATTGCCGATTCAGCATGGACTTAGTGAAAGTTGATGATTGAGAAGTAGGTCAAGAAGTAACGACGAAAGAACTACGAAAGAACTATGAAAGAACCAGCTGGCTTTTGGAACATGGCTGTGTCCCATTTGTTTCTCAGATTTGAATATTACAGCTCACAAAATGAACGTTTCTGATTACAAGACCGATCGGTACAAGTTTTCCTTTCTGGTTGGATTCGAAGTATTTGCGTCTGTCTGGACAACACACCCGAGCATGACCATTATGACATAGTTCAACCACAATTGAAGGCAAGTTGTCAATGCCGGGAAGGCGCACAGTAAGGAATGAACGAACCCATGTGCACAAAGTCATCGCTCGGATCACGCTGGTGGCGGTTTAAAAATAAAATGAAACACAAAGACGAAAAAGCCTGTATGTCTGCCTGCTCCGGCGTTTGGATGAGACGGGCCGCTCGTTAACGCGCCACAAAGCACTCTACGCATCGTAAACGCGCCGCTCTGTTTTTGCAAGCTAATTCTCTTCCCGTTTTACTGTGAGCCATTAAAGCTCCCGGTCTCGCTGATCTCCAGCGCGCCAAAAACTTTCCATGGCGGCCGTGCACAAAATATCTGGAGAGAGACGCAGTCTAAGGCTTAAAAATAATGAATAGCTTATAATGCTTATGCAATTATGAATATTTTAAAGGTGTGAGTTCATTCAAAATCTTCACCCAGGGCCAACCAGATCCTTCAGGAGGAGGTATTTCCCTCTCAACATTATAGAATATAGAGCAACTGATTAATCAATTAATCGATGATAATCAATTATTGAATTAATCGCCAACTAATTTGATAATTGATTAATCGATGGTGATTAATGGCTTCCTTGTTTGGTCCGCCCCCCCACTGAAATGTGTATAAATATATGTTGTTCAACGTTCGCACTATGAACGTTTTAGGTTAATAATCCTTCTAATTTTGCGGGCCGCAGTAGCTCACTCTGTTAAGAGTGAATGCGCTACAAAGCACACATATAATCATATCATATTGTGATGGCACCGAGAATCGTGGGTTCGCTCCCCTAACCGATAGCTTCGCCGCATGTCTCCTCCCTCTTGTTCACCTGTTTTTCCAGTTAATTCTGAATAAAGCTGAAAATGGTAGAATGGGGCGCAAAAAATACATAAAGAAATAATCCTACCAATTTCAAAGGAAAAATTAACCGAATTTATCGATTAATCGTCAGTAAAAATGGCCCATTAATCGATGATCAAAATAACCGCTAGTTGCCGCTCTAATAGAACCGTGCTATCTGCTCTGACCATCTTATTGTTGCTGTTCATGAAACTAAACATTTCTGCTTTTTCATGCCGTCCTTTAAAATAAAAAATAAACTCAATCATGCACTGGGTGTCCCTTTCTGAAGACCTAACATGAGCCACTGAGACAGTTCTGACCAATTAGACTGGAGGAAAATCTGTGATGGCACAAGGGACTGACCGACAATTAGTCATTAATTTCAACTGAGGTTTTCATCACATAGTCAATGCAACATCAAGACATTATGAGGCCAATCAATAAGGTTTCCTGGAAGTCAAATATAGTTTGCAGTTAGGACTGATGGGGCCCGCTCTTTCTCAGTGTGTGCGTGTGTGTGTGTGTGGAGGGAAGTGGGAAATATATTCAGCTAGCCTGGCAAGCCAGACCCAATGCATCGTCCACGAATTGCACATCGTTAGACGCTGAATTCGGCGTCTAGCATGTTGTTTGAATTGTATGAGTGTTGCACATATGCGTGCAATTCATGCAATGCATATATGTAGATTCCACAGACTGGCAAGTCTGTTGTCAACTTGTCATCCATTGTCTTCCATGCTTGCATACCAAACAAAATTGTTGTTGCCAAATAAACACACACACAATGCATCTCACACACTCTCTCTAATTATTACACAGACACATACTGTGTCCTTCTGTGTCTCTGTGTGTGTGTGAACAATTGACAGCCTTCATGACTGACTGAAGCAATGTGTAAAACCACTGTGGTAAGCTTAATGATTTAAACAACCAGCCCTCTCTCAAAGTTGTCTGTCTGCATGTTTGTATGTGCGTCCATCTTGTATGTCTGTGTGTGTGTGTGCGTGCAAAGGTGTGTGTTGTGTATAAGATTTCCCCCGGGTCATCCAGCAAAAGCGACAAGCATCTCAACAAGAGCCCGAGAGATCAAGAGACCAGCCTCACTGAATGCAAAGGCCCATTGTCTCAACCTCCGCATCTGCTGAGACTGTTGATACCCCGGGGTGTTTGCAACGGGCCGTCGACTGTCTGAACCAATACCTCTGAGTTTCGGATGGGGGCCCAGACACACCAAACCTTCATTAGACCATAGAATGGAGAACCCACACGACCACATCAACAAAACCAAAGTAGCTTCACAGAATTACCATTTATTTTAAATTTCAATTGTTAGTTCATTCTAACAATCTAGCTATCTGCTCACCTGTACCTGAAGCTTACGCCCCCTACCAGGTTAAACCCGTTCTAAGTCACCCACTGTGGGTGACTAGTATTGAAGTTGTTTATAACAGAACTCCTTTAAAAAGGAGGACGAGAGAGAAGTAAGAGGAATGGCCAAATTAATTAAAAATATACACTGTTAACTTTCCCAATTAAACAAAGGGCATATTCAAACTGCAATTTGAATTTAGCATGGGTTTCGTCCCGTGTTTAGCGCAGACTAGTTTCAAGGCTAACCCAGGGCTGATTTGTCACGGTTATGATCAGGCACTTTTGTAAATAAAGTCTTGGTACGTGCTAGTGTCATGCGTGCACAACGCTTTCTCTGCAGTTTGCTCAGCGCACGGGCCGAAAAGGAGACTTTCTTTATAAGTCATAAGCACGGCATGGCATCAAAATCGAGTCTAGAGTCCTGTTCTATGCAGTGCAGCGTGTTAAAGACAACAGCGGGGAAAATAAACCGCAGTGTGACGTTGGTCGAACTCAATGAGTTCTCCCCTTTTTCAGTGAATGATGCTCTCCGACAAGTAGGACAGATGAGAACTTTCTTTCTCTGCGCGATATACAGGTTCTAGCGTGGCCCCTTTCAGATCGCGCTGACTTGAGTCCAAACTCGACATCCTCAGGTCGAGCCCTGGCCTAGACTCCCTATTCACAGAGGGCTCAGACTCAATGGATTAGCACACGCTACGACTCGCTTGCCACGTTCACAGCTACCAGAACAACTAGGAAACAGAGATGGGTGGTTTGAATATGTCCTAAAATTCCTTTAATGGAGGAAAAGATATGGTGTGTGTATGATAATGTATGTGATTGTCTGTGTGTGTGTGTGTGTGTGTGTGTGTGTGTGTGTGTGTGTGTGTGTGTGTATGATGATGTGTATGTCTGATGATGTAATTTGCCAGCAGCAGCTTGCTGGAGCAAAGTGGAAACAACAGTAGACTGCCGTGTGTTTCCATAACAACACCAGGAACCACATCAAACACAGTGTCTGTGTGAATGGAGGCTGTGTGTGTGTGTGTGTGTGTGTGTGTGTGTGTGTGTGTGTGTGTGGCTCTGTGATGTGCATGTTTATGTGTGTTGATGTAAA